>KZ308523.1:369763-441746 GCA_000376725.2 Ladona fulva | reverse complement strand
TCTACTTAACTGCAGGTCGAAGAAGACAAAACCATTACTATGCGGGAAAACCCACATTAGAAGGATAAAAGACACCCGAGATCATTAAATATACAATGTAAAAATTAAGATGATTCAAAAAATTATATGGAAAAAACGTTTACTAAACCAGTAAACGATTCTTCCGTGAACCCGGGTCTCCCAATTGCCGGTCGGGTGCGCTGTCCGTTGAGCTATCCCACAAGAACATTGCGTTCCTTTCCGCATTACATTACCGGGAGACCCGGGTTCGATTTCCGGTCCCGTCAGACTTTTTTCAAGTCCATTCTTCCTTGGAATTTTCCTTGGTGCGCAGCATCTTGCGTTAGATCACCCTTACCCATTTTCTATATCCCGTAACATACACAGTTGCGATCACGGACGTAGTGTTCCAGAAAAAGGGAAGAGAATTGGCTATAAACTGGATGAAAGTATAAGCAGAGCGTTGTCGGGTGAAATAGAGAAAAGATAAGTAGCAATGCCGACCGAGGCATAGAGAGCAGGAGATTTGGAGTGGAACGAAGAGGAAGAGATTGAGGGAGAATATGTGGAGATCGGAGCCTCGAGGCGTCTCCTTCCATCGTTCTATCTCTTTCTCCAATTTTTCCTCAGCAGCAAACGAATGCAAATAGACCGAGAAAGTATTGACTCACCGAGAAAAAGGACGGGAAGACGAGAAGAAGGAGGGGGTGCTCCGAGGGACAATCTTGAAGTGATGCGACGCAGCGGAAAGGAACGTAAAGGAAACCGGCCAAATTTGACGCAAATATCTAGAAGTAAACTAAACGAACAACAATAATGAAAAGGAAAGGTATTGTCTTAGCAGGGCCGTGTATTAACTTAGCAACGCCGTATTTTAACTTGGCACGGCGTGTATTAACTTAGCCGTGCGACTGGAAACCCAAGGATTAAAGAAAAATGAAAAAGGGTGACATGAATTGGACTCAACCCCAGGCTCTCCAAGGTACCAGTCAGGATTAACTGTTGAATTCAGGAATTGCATGTATTTGAAATGGTACTATATTGCTCTATCTCTGCGCCACGCAACGGCATCAAACCCGTTCCATTCGGCTAATGTCGGATTTCTAATTCTGCGCTTTTGAAACAAAACGTTTAAACTAAACTAACTAAACCTTTGCTGAAGGAAAAAAACGATACATTGGAGCCATCGAAAATCTTCGCTGAGAACACAACCAGGTACTACCATTACTTTCACGACCCTGACTTGTAACTGACTTTCCTCTTTGATAATTATCCACCCTATATTGAAGGTATTCATAAAGACAAAAATTTATTATAAAGCAACACATTCTCCTATCGATAAATCAGGAAATCGACTATCGAGAACTTTTGAAGAGCTGAATCAGAAATTCGTGAAGTCACTGAATAAATGCTCGTGTCTTTGATTTCTTCACCGAAGTCAAGCAAGTGTCCTCTAAAACTAACATATGTAAAAATTACAAGGTAGTAATTGTACATTATGCAGTGGTTGAATTATTAACAAATATGTAACTGAAAATAAGAGAATTACTCTGGCCCATACTCTGAAATACACATATACCTAGGGCTAACGAGTAATTCTGCTCGCAGAACTTTCGAACGAAGAATATTTCTCACTTTTTTCAGACTCTGCAAATGAATTTGGATACAGCAAAGATACGGAAAACGGGTATTCTGGAGAAAGCTAGTAAATGCAGGCGTGTAAATAAAACGAATAAGGGAAAGGATAACGTGATGATTTTGCACGTTGAGGTGTGCACCTTCAAGGCAAAGGATAAACAGACTTGGAAAACGGCGACCTGACTGGTACTCGAACCCGGGTCTCCCACTTTCCGGCCAGTTATTCTAACCACTGAACTACCATGCCGCGCAAATCGCTATTTTTCGCATCTGTTTATCATTGGGTGTAAATAAAACTTCGGGAATGTCTAAAATAAGTTAGGGCATATTCTCAACCCTTTCCCAACGAAATTTTGCGCCTTTCCAGCCCAGAAAGCTCGTCTTATTTTTTTAAATTTCAAGTTTTTTCATAAATTTCTTGCGAACTTATTTTTTGATCTAGAATTTCGAACAATTTCATGGAAATGAAGAAAACATTATTGTTGACAAAGAAAAATATTATACAAAGCAATCCATTTTTTACTTGTATAAGAAATAATTCGTATTAATGTAAACGAGTTTAAACATAAAGCCGATACATCGACACCTTGAGCGTCTAAGGGTTAAACTCTCGTAAAAAGGTGGTAGTTTTTCGCCAATATTCACGAATATTACCGAATATAGCATCTCGTGGGAAATAACACTCCGGCTAACGAAGGAATCTGCCGAAGAATGCAATTCCAAAAATGCGAACGCATTGACGCATCTTCTGAATACGAATATACCTCGGACTACAGGGGAAACCGAAAGCTCACGCCTTGGCATCACGTGTTTTCGTGGGTTAAATCAAAAGGTGAAACCCTCGCACGACTTTGAGACGACCAGACGCCGTTTTGGCAGACGCGTTGAGCGTAATAATCCCACGCTTTCCGATAAAATAAACGTCAGATCTTTTACCGTAGGAAGGCACGGGGGCGGCGTGGGATTCGGGGCTATTTTCGCTCCGTTTGGAATGCGGCGATGGCCGAGTAGTCAACCGTGCAGCGGAACGATCGACAAATAATAAAAGCAGCGCCTCCAATGCAAACATCCGGTTGGAAAACATTTACGAAGTCGCGGGTGAGGCGAAACAGATGCGATGGCGTGATGCACGGAGGAAATTCACCTTCGGATGACGGATGTCCCTTGAAAGGTGCCTGAACCTACCCAAACGTGAAAATTATGGGACCGCGGCCTAATAAGGATTGATGAGAGGAAGAGGCCGTGGTTAATGGAAAGGAAGAGGGATTGTTTCGCCGGAATCATTGATGGGTTACCGCGAAGTTAAAAAGAAATAGCATTAAAATCTTTTGCGTCGAAGAGGCGTGATTTCCTCGCTTGGGCATTCCCTGACTTTGGCCCGAAGCGGTTGATTAAGGGATTCTGTAAATAACGCATCCGTGCAGTTAATGACCTCGTTAAGACCTTTGCTTACCTACGAAAGAGTTAGTCTTCGCATTCGAAGATATTCATCGCTGCGTTCCGGAAAATAAGAAATTAGAAACGCTCATTACGAACGGTTTCGTAAATGGACATCGCTTGGCCGACCGTGGAACGTAAGTGCATGGCTATTTCCGGGAATTTTTTATTGTTTGTAAACTCATTTGGCTCGGTTATCACGCGCTCAAAATTGCCCGTTTCCATTTAAAAAGGCTGCAAAATGCACTTGAACACCAATATACTTATCATTCGTGGTACACTATCATTATCTAATCACAGCCACAGCTTGCACGTAAATACCATCAGTGAAATTAAGAAGGGATACATGATTTTCCACCGACAAATCTGCACATAAGAATAATCTCAAGGGAAAACGTCTGATAGTACTCGAACACTGGTCTTTGGCTCACCGACTTCCTCAAGTGAATAGGAATTCATAGAATTTTTTTGAGTTACCAACTCTATCTTCATCGAGTACTGATGAAGAAATTGAAAGAGAAAAGTCGCCGCCGCAGCCGGGAATCGAACCCGGGTCTCCCTCTTTCCGAGCGGGTGCTCTGTCCTCTATGCTACTACGACAGAAAGATCCATCCTTCAATTTCTTAGGCTATGATGGGATTCGGTGTACTAAGAAATTAAAGAAGGGATCGTAATTAAGGACAGATCACCCGCCCGGAAAGTGAGACACCCGGGTTCGATTCCCTACCGCGGCAGACTTTTTCTCTCTCTCGATTTCTTCAACTAAATTCAAGCTTGTGAACCATACGTTTCTCATCGCTTTTCTTCATCGAGTACTCTTTCACGATACAAGTCTACTTTCTAGTAAAACAATCAATATAAAANTGGGCAAATCCTGGCTACGCCACAGCAAGCGATACGAACAACTATGATTCTTGAATGAATTCAGAGTTGTCGAGCTTTAGCCAATTACTTGCTCAAAAATTATTTCCTCTGGAAAATAATATTGATAAGAGACCCAGGTCTCCCACTTTCCAGGCAAGTATTCTAACCACTGAACTACCATGTCGCGTCTCTTCCACACTGTCAATGGAAAGCTTTTGTGAGCAAGGCGAACAGCCTCCACTTAGTGGCACGAACTGCCACCCGAGGTCCACACTGAGGCAGCTAACTCACAAAGCAGCTATTTATCCTTTATCCCGCAAAGTATTCAAGCCTTTCCTTAATCCTTATTATTTTGCAGGGCTCACTTTGGTATTAACTTAATCTTCTGGCCACATCGTGGTATGACCGTAGCCTATCCATATTTAAATTGGTTGAGAGGAAAATGGTGAGTGTAGAATAAAGAATTTCTATAATTTTACTCCATCTAATGATGAAATGTCTCCTGTAGTTGAATTGACCATAAAAAATTTGGAGCTGGCAAAAAATCAAGGCACGATCCGGTTTACCAACTCAAGTCAATACAGAAATGGTTTTTTTACCTTCTGAGGACAACCAGTCACCCAAGCTATAAATAAGATTTCCAACTCATATTCACGACAGTTATGACTAAGACAGCCTTATGAATTTCGGTCCCGATTCTCTCTCGCTTCGTATCGGCGATCTCAATCCAAATCCGGATGGAATCGGCAAGGTATTCCACAGACAATTATAAATTCGCACATACTTTTTTATTTTATGATGTATAGATATGTGGTGTTGTTTTATTTTATCAATATTGTGATATTTTATGTTCTATTTCTTTATAAATCCTTTAAAAATGTATGTTTTTTTATGTATTCTATGCATTACCTTATGTATCCTATAGAAATAGGGCATTTTTATGCCCGTTTATTAAATATATTCTATACTAACACCATCGTGATTATAAAAACAATATGGTTTAATTCCTAAACACAAGGAGATAAAAACAATAAATGCTGTTTAAAATCGGAATATTGGAGATCACGTCTGCACACCTAACAAAATCTTCCACCTGAATTGGTTTTCCTAACGAATCGCATGCTATCACCCGTGTAAATTAAAGCTCGAAAAAGCAAAAGAGACTACTCCATATATATATTCCACCATTACGTCGGTGAATGAAAGAAGCCGGGAAAGCAACGGAGGAGAGTAATTAGGAGAACGTCAGCCCTCGAAACAAGCGACTACTGTTAGCCGTCTCTCTCTTTAGCGGCGGGTGCACGGCATGCATGAATCACACACTTTTTAGCGGGGAAAAAAGGTTTGAGTTCCCATGCAACGGGCATAAAACAAGAAACGACTGTGCCCCGAATATTTCCGGCGAAAAAACCGCGACCAGACGAGATCTGGCGATAATTGACGAACCAGACAACAATGGGAGCTCATTCTCCCTGTTGGTAGACGATTCCTCGGCAGGGGAGTCCGAACCCGATGTCTTGGATGAGTTGAGCGGAATGCAAGGGAGGGGGCCGTCTGCAAAAGCGCAGGCGATCCCCTTTCGATTGCGGGTAAACAATCCTTTCGCGTTCCCGTCCAATTAGTGCTCAGACCTGTTGATTTCCCGATTTCGGCGATAGCGTCTTAAGTGAGTGACCTGTCTCACGAGCCGGCAGAGACTGCGGATTAACGATACAAAATGGGAAATTGCGAAGTGCGCGTCGAGGAGGGTTTATGTAAAACGCGCCGTTTAAAGCACTTCCTTTTTCCATTTCGAGGCGCTATTAAATCCGTCGGGAGGGCTTCCGCCTCTTGAAGAGTTGTTTAACCGAGGTTTCCGCCTAATTAAATTACGAGATCGCGGGCGAAACTCGGTGGCGTTGCCGATGGAACCAGCGATGTTTTTCCACTAAACAGTACTCTGGACTCTATAATGGGGCATGATAGAATTCTAGCGCGCATAGAGAATTCCTTCATGATTTACAGACATTAAGTTCGTCGCACCGCATACAAAAGTTTTAAGACTAGATGATTCCAGTTTTACTTTTCAAAAGTGCCGAATCTCAGGTTTCTTTATGCAAACATGTTTGAATAGTTTGTATGTTAGCGCCACAACTACTGTATCATTGCGTGCTATTATAAAGTATCTATTATGTGTAAACGCACTGGTTACTTAGCTATACTGCTAGATGGGACGTTCCTCCATAACCTTTAGCAAAATAAACCGGAACTTTTTACTCTTGAATCCATAAGAATAAATATATTAGAAAACTAATTCGTCCATTCGATTAACAAATCGGGGTATATAATTTATATAAAAAGAGGACGTCAATGAATTACAACAAATAATAGAAAGTACTAAAGTTGTAGATAAGCGATGAGAAACATGCTTGAATTTAGATAAAATTGAAAGAGAAAAAGCCTGCCGCAGCCGGGAATCGAACCCGGGTCTCCCACTTTCCGGGCGGGTGCTCTATCCTCTAAGCTACCACGACAGAATGACCCATTCAATTTCTTAGGCTGTGATGCGTCTGTGTGTGCTACGGAGAATCCATCAAAGATGGCACCGAGCTCCTGCGCACACGTGGGACATCGAAGATTCCACCTTTCCATCATAGCAGACTTCCTAAAGGCCGAAGTAGATAAGCGATGAGAAATGAATGGTTCACATGCTTGAATTTAAATGAAGAAATTCAATACTAAATCAATTCATCTGCTAAAAATCTGTTAAAAATATTTCATTGTTTTACTATAGTAATTATATATCGAAAAGTTTTGGGGAAATTCGTTTAAAAATGAGGATATTCTTGGCAAGGTTACTGTCCTTATAACGAAAGATGACGATACCTTGGAAGTAAGAAATTACGGATATCGAAAATTTCTAACCAATTTTTCTTATTCGAAACATTCATCGACTGCTTTAGTCTAAATACTGGACCGCGCAAGAACTTCCTTTTAACAAAAAGAAAGAATTCACTATTTAATCCATACTGCTTTATACGATCTAATCTTAACATTCATCAGAAATCAAACAGAAATCCTAACATTAAACTGCTCTATGGTATTACGGAACGAATTTTAATGCAGTCGACTCAGTTGAATATTTCGGAATCATCCTTACAAATAACTTAAACCGGACCATACATACTCGAAAAACACACGTAAAAGCAACTAAAAAGCTCAGTTTTAGAAAGCACATTGTAAGTAGATGCGGTGAAAAGGTTAGAGAGTGATGTTATTTCACCTTAGGCCCCATTTGGAATACGCGGCGAGTACATGGGACCCAGCGGATGAACCGTATACTCGGGAACTCGAGAAAGTGCAGCGCAAGGCGATACGATTTGTTGAAAAGTGCTACGATAGAGAAGCAAGCGTTACGCAAATGCTCTCAGACGCAGGTTGGGAATCCTTGAAATAAAGGAAGCTAGGCTGCGATTGCTGCTAAACTCAGAGAAAGTACATCTGCGGAAGGCGTAATTGGAATTGGTGACCCCTTTGCTACTTCGGCCGATCCTAGAATAATCGTATAAAAGAAAAATAGAGGCGCGTACAAGTCGTTTAAGGGACTCATTCTTTTCGCGAACGATACGCGAGAACAATAAGCTTAAGAGGTGAATCGAACGCTTGGTGTTTACACCCCCTGCCACACGCCGAAAGGCGGTTTGCGGGGTATTTATGTAGATGCACATCCCAACATCTCTTTAAGGTAAGCGACTATACTGGATAGCGCGGACACATTCTTGATCAGCATCCTTTCCCCTATACCCCTCTGTATCCTTCGAAGAGACAGGAGGGGGAGTGAATGAGAAGAGAAATAATTCGGATCGTAGGCGTCTCGACCAGGTGCAGCGTGTGCTTCCGTGCCAGACGCCTCAAATACCGCCAAAGAAACGAGTAATTGGTGATGTAATGAACCAGGTGAAGGCCTGAGGTAGAGTTGGGCAAGGCAAGTGGTTCGGGCGACGGAAAGAAAGGAAAGATGATTCATCTCGTCTTATTTTGTTTTCCTGGAGAAAGTAAATGAAAAACGAGGGAAGGAGAGCGGAATCTTCTGATTTTTTTTGAATACTCGCTATTAAATCCAAAATAGATCCGGCCCGCAGGTGTGCATTTTGGCCCGCTCCTCCCTGGAGCGAAACTTCCGCTTCTTGTTTTTATTTCCCTTTTCTTTTAACGGCCAACGCAATTAAGGTTCGCGAAAATAAATGGTCAACGAAAGAGTGGCAATTAGACGGGGAGCTAAATGAGAAAGTGGCTGTTTCGTGGAGGAAGGGAAATTTATACTCCGCGAGCCCCTGAGAAAGAGCTGATTGGTTGCTAAACGAAAGTATACGGCGCATGAATGAATGTCGAAATGTTGTATCTCCGCCTAATTAAGGCCGATGCAGAAACTATATAAATGACCGCCGGTGCCCTAAATTAAAAGCGCTAATTTGGGAAATTAATGGACCTTTACGACAACTGGGAAAAGAGTGGGCTCATGTATCTTCCAGGTTAGGTTCCGAAACTAAATTTCTTTAAGACGCAATCTGAGAAATGCTTCACTGAATTATTTTTCCTCGATTTTCGCATTGGACAATTAACACGTTCAGCGATAATATAACTAATGACGCATGGGATGGCTTAAAGTTAATAATAATTAAGTAATTCAGATATATGATTTCGGAGGTGGATTATGCGCGAGGTATATACTTGGAAGAGGGCCTCGTTTACAGGAATCCTTTTTACTTTAATTAATATTACACTATATAAATATATTTTCCATTTTCAATTCGCCAAAGCAAACATTATAGGTTGGCTAGAATCTGCAATGAAAAATGTTTCTTTGCGATGTATACTTATTTTTGTGCGCAATTATCGAGTATTGGGGATTTTAAAGGGAAATTTGTACGACTTTTTTGACGAAGACTGGAATTAAAGGATTCTAAAGGTTATCAGAAGGAACTAAAGAACATAATCTCTGCATTGGGAACCAAATGCGAATTTTCAGGTTTTTCTGGAAGACTTAAAAAAGATTTATTGAAAATGTTTCATTCATTTAAAAAAAAATTTACTAAGCCTGCCTTTCTATGTACAGTCAATTTTATGTTATTAAGGTATTGCTTTGTGTGCATAGAATCTTGTGAATTATGGTGAGAATATTTGTATTTGTTAATCTGGGTGGATTGTAATATGTTGGTCCTGCTACCATATCTTGATGGATGAAATATTTATCATTTATCTTTTGGTACAGGATAGAGAAAAATGTCTTTTATATACTTTTGTCCCAATTTTTTTCATGGCTGTGATGATATAAAAGCTTCTGAGGTATGAGTTATGCTGAATAATAGCATTAATTAAGGTTTCTCCTTATGCAATGTCACGAAAAGAGTTACTAGTGGAGTCAATTGCGCTTCAGTAACGTGGATAATAACTAACTAACGTAACTTGTAATGCTTATGGCATTCTGACTCATTGAGGAAAGAAAGGGCAAACTACCTCACTCCTCATCTTGCCTAGTAAGCCTCATTTCCCTCTTATAGCTACTCCTAGCTAATGGTAGAGGGGATGAGGTCGCTGCCGGCCTTCGGGCGGAATACTTTACAGACAGACATTGTAATATGTATGTTTCACTTGTAATATGGAATTAAAATAACGAGACACCAGTTCACTTCCAGTGCATTTTATGAACAAATTTGAATTTTTACGTCAATAAAATAAGATTACTATACCTATGTTTATTCCTTGCGTAGGGGTGCAAAGATTTATCATCCTTGAAATTATGCAACCCGCAATTAGAGCTCGAAGCTACTCGATTCGAGGAGAGGCAAACCTATAAGCGTAGATCGACAGAAGTGATAGAAACGATACCGTTAAACATATTAAATGATTAATTTTTTTGGCGAACGCCAAAGCAAATCGTGCGATACATTTAAAAGACAAGTGGGAAAATTCCTCAAATTTTAACGGTTAAAAAAGGTAGATAACGAAAATTCCATCGCAATAGAAAACAATCAGGTAAGAATAAAAACTGTGTGGAAAATCTACAATATATTTCCATCATCAGGTACCATGTACTAGTTGAAACAGGTCGTGTTAAGGAAGTATATTGTGGAATTTTTACACTGTGTTTTATTCCTACTTGACGGAATTCTACAAAGTGACGGCCTCTACCTACTATATAGAAAACAATCACCTAAAAGTTATTCACTAGATTCTAATTTTTCTGCATTGCGGACTATATCAATTTCTTTTACAACGCTACTGAAACAATCGCCCAATCCAGCCGATTGAACTTTTAAATCCGAGTTCTTTGAATTACCTAAAATCCCTTGCTCCATTTTCCCGTCCCATTCATTCTTATGACCTCACTTCCGCTTCGAAACAATCCCGAAATAACGTTCCGGATCGCCGTTATTTACTTACCCTACAAGAATTCGCAAACCCGTGAGAATTTCTCATCGCGAGACGAACTGGAGGAATACGACGGCTTATCGAAAAATTGAGGCAATCCTTCCGCCCCGCTTCCATTTCTTATTCGCCATTTCGCGTGTCGCACTCCGTGACGTGTGATATTTCTCAGACTTCTTTATTCGTTTCGCTCCATTGAATGCAAATGGCGTGTGGAAAGGAGGGAATGGAATAAGCCGGGGAGAGGGCACCGGCGTAGAAGAGAAAATAGATTGAAAATCAAGGAATGCGAGTTGTGATATATAAACCGCTGGCTCGCAGGCGCAAGGGCAAAACTGAACTTCTTGCCCATGTCCCGAGGGAATTCTCAGATTTATTCCAAAGTCCTATTCTCTCGTCTGATAAGTAATGCGTTTACGAACAAAGGCGAGGTTAGGCTCGAGTTCGACTCTCTTTCACCTAATCTCAATTGTCGACATATATGTTACATACATATGAGAATTTTTCTCTTTATTATTTCATTGGTACGTGTTCCTGAAATTCGAGTGTGACTTAACCAAACTTGTTTAAAAAGTAGTTCATTTATCTATACTAACAAGATTTTTCCTATAATTTCATTTTATTTGAATTTACATAGGAAATATTTCATATTTTTTTCTTATGAGCGTAATTTACATTTCTCTTTGTTTACTATTTGTTGTTCTCTGTACTCTTTGTTCTTTTTGTTTACTCTTTACCTTCTATTTATGTACCAGTAAACGCCTTCTTCAAGTATGACGGAACTTAATTTAGTTTAAAAATATATCTATTATCGTATATATCTGGTCCTCCTAAGCCAGAAACAGTCCTTCGTAAGATCACAATAAGTCAATATATTTGTTACCATTATTTATAACATTTATTCTACTGATTTCAANTGGTCCTTAGTTTCAGTATTTATATATTTGTTTTTCTGGTCCTTAGTTTCAGTATTTATATATTTGTTTTTCTGGTCCTTAGTTTCAGTATTTATATATTTGTTTTTCTGGTCCTTAGTTTCAGTATTTATATATTTGTTTTTCTGGTCCTTAGTTTCAGTATTTATATATTTGTTTTTCTGGTCCTTAGTTTCAGTATTTATATATTTGTTTTTCTGGTCCTTAGTTTCAGTATTTATATATTTGTTTTTCTGGTCCTTAGTTTCAGTATTTATATATTTGTTTTTCTGGTCCTTAGTTTCAGTATTTATATATTTGTTTTTCTGGTCCTTAGTTTCAGTATTTATATATTTGTTTTTCTGGTCCTTAGTTTCAGTATTTATATATTTGTTTTTCTGGTCCTTAGTTTCAGTATTTATATATTTGTTTTTCTGGTCCTTAGTTTCAGTATTTATATATTTGTTTTTCTGGTCCTTAGTTTCAGTATTTATATATTTGTTTTTCTGGTCCTTAGTTTCAGTATTTATATATTTGTTTTTCTGGTCCTTAGTTTCAGTATTTATATATTTGTTTTTCTGGTCCTTAGTTTCAGTATTTATATATTTGTTTTTCTGGTCCTTAGTTTCAGTATTTATATATTTGTTTTTCTGGTCCTTAGTTTCAGTATTTATATATTTGTTTTTCTGGTCCTTAGTTTCAGTATTTATATATTTGTTTTTCTGGTCCTTAGTTTCAGTATTTATATATTTGTTTTTCTGGTCCTTAGTTTCAGTATTTATATATTTGTTTTTCTGGTCCTTAGTTTCAGTATTTATATATTTGTTTTTCTGGTCCTTAGTTTCAGTATTTATATATTTGTTTTTCTGGTCCTTAGTTTCAGTATTTATATATTTGTTTTTCTGGTCCTTAGTTTCAGTATTTATATATTTGTTTTTCTGGTCCTTAGTTTCAGTATTTATATATTTGTTTTTCTGGTCCTTAGTTTCAGTATTTATATATTTGTTTTTCTGGTCCTTAGTTTCAGTATTTATATATTTGTTTTTCTGGTCCTTAGTTTCAGTATTTATATATTTGTTTTTCTGGTCCTTAGTTTCAGTATTTATATATTTGTTTTTCTGGTCCTTAGTTTCAGTATTTATATATTTGTTTTTCTGGTCCTTAGTTTCAGTATTTATATATTTGTTTTTCTGGTCCTTAGTTTCAGTATTTATATATTTGTTTTTCTGGTCCTTAGTTTCAGTATTTATATATTTGTTTTTCTGGTCCTTAGTTTCAGTATTTATATATTTGTTTTTCTGGTCCTTAGTTTCAGTATTTATATATTTGTTTTTCTGGTCCTTAGTTTCAGTATTTATATATTTGTTTTTCTGGTCCTTAGTTTCAGTATTTATATATTTGTTTTTCTGGTCCTTAGTTTCAGTATTTATATATTTGTTTTTCTGGTCCTTAGTTTCAGTATTTATATATTTGTTTTTCTGGTCCTTAGTTTCAGTATTTATATATTTGTTTTTCTGGTCCTTAGTTTCAGTATTTATATATTTGTTTTTCTGGTCCTTAGTTTCAGTATTTATATATTTGTTTTTCTGGTCCTTAGTTTCAGTATTTATATATTTGTTTTTCTGGTCCTTAGTTTCAGTATTTATATATTTGTTTTTCTGGTCCTTAGTTTCAGTATTTATATATTTGTTTTTCTGGTCCTTAGTTTCAGTATTTATATATTTGTTTTTCTGGTCCTTAGTTTCAGTATTTATATATTTGTTTTTCTGGTCCTTAGTTTCAGTATTTATATATTTGTTTTTCTGGTCCTTAGTTTCAGTATTTATATATTTGTTTTTCTGGTCCTTAGTTTCAGTATTTATATATTTGTTTTTCTGGTCCTTAGTTTCAGTATTTATATATTTGTTTTTCTGGTCCTTAGTTTCAGTATTTATATATTTGTTTTTCTGGTCCTTAGTTTCAGTATTTATATATTTGTTTTTCTGGTCCTTAGTTTCAGTATTTATATATTTGTTTTTCTGGTCCTTAGTTTCAGTATTTATATATTTGTTTTTCTGGTCCTTAGTTTCAGTATTTATATATTTGTTTTTCTGGTCCTTAGTTTCAGTATTTATATATTTGTTTTTCTGGTCCTTAGTTTCAGTATTTATATATTTGTTTTTCTGGTCCTTAGTTTCAGTATTTATATATTTGTTTTTCTGGTCCTTAGTTTCAGTATTTATATATTTGTTTTTCTGGTCCTTAGTTTCAGTATTTATATATTTGTTTTTCTGGTCCTTAGTTTCAGTATTTATATATTTGTTTTTCTGGTCCTTAGTTTCAGTATTTATATATTTGTTTTTCTGGTCCTTAGTTTCAGTATTTATATATTTGTTTTTCTGGTCCTTAGTTTCAGTATTTATATATTTGTTTTTCTGGTCCTTAGTTTCAGTATTTATATATTTGTTTTTCTGGTCCTTAGTTTCAGTATTTATATATTTGTTTTTCTGGTCCTTAGTTTCAGTATTTATATATTTGTTTTTCTGGTCCTTAGTTTCAGTATTTATATATTTGTTTTTCTGGTCCTTAGTTTCAGTATTTATATATTTGTTTTTCTGGTCCTTAGTTTCAGTATTTATATATTTGTTTTTCTGGTCCTTAGTTTCAGTATTTATATATTTGTTTTTCTGGTCCTTAGTTTCAGTATTTATATATTTGTTTTTCTGGTCCTTAGTTTCAGTATTTATATATTTGTTTTTCTGGTCCTTAGTTTCAGTATTTATATATTTGTTTTTCTGGTCCTTAGTTTCAGTATTTATATATTTGTTTTTCTGGTCCTTAGTTTCAGTATTTATATATTTGTTTTTCTGGTCCTTAGTTTCAGTATTTATATATTTGTTTTTCTGGTCCTTAGTTTCAGTATTTATATATTTGTTTTTCTGGTCCTTAGTTTCAGTATTTATATATTTGTTTTTCTGGTCCTTAGTTTCAGTATTTATATATTTGTTTTTCTGGTCCTTAGTTTCAGTATTTATATATTTGTTTTTCTGGTCCTTAGTTTCAGTATTTATATATTTGTTTTTCTGGTCCTTAGTTTCAGTATTTATATATTTGTTTTTCTGGTCCTTAGTTTCAGTATTTATATATTTGTTTTTCTGGTCCTTAGTTTCAGTATTTATATATTTGTTTTTCTGGTCCTTAGTTTCAGTATTTATATATTTGTTTTTCTGGTCCTTAGTTTCAGTATTTATATATTTGTTTTTCTGGTCCTTAGTTTCAGTATTTATATATTTGTTTTTCTGGTCCTTAGTTTCAGTATTTATATATTTGTTTTTCTGGTCCTTAGTTTCAGTATTTATATATTTGTTTTTCTGGTCCTTAGTTTCAGTATTTATATATTTGTTTTTCTGGTCCTTAGTTTCAGTATTTATATATTTGTTTTTCTGGTCCTTAGTTTCAGTATTTATATATTTGTTTTTCTGGTCCTTAGTTTCAGTATTTATATATTTGTTTTTCTGGTCCTTAGTTTCAGTATTTATATATTTGTTTTTCTGGTCCTTAGTTTCAGTATTTATATATTTGTTTTTCTGGTCCTTAGTTTCAGTATTTATATATTTGTTTTTCTGGTCCTTAGTTTCAGTATTTATATATTTGTTTTTCTGGTCCTTAGTTTCAGTATTTATATATTTGTTTTTCTGGTCCTTAGTTTCAGTATTTATATATTTGTTTTTTTGGTCCTTAGTTTGAGTATTTATATATTTATTTTTTAATATGTAACTATTTATCTTAATTTTAATATTTAACTATTTTATTAAACTTTTTCTTACAGCGTAACAAGCCAACAAACTTTTCCGTGTCTTTTACTCATTTTCTAACTGCTTATTTCTATTTTTCAGATAAATGGTTACCAACATGTGATATCCTTTGCATTAAATCAACTCTGTTATTCAGTTTTCTGTTGTAGGTTTCGCAGTTTTTTCACGCCCCCCTTCCCTGTGGGCGTTTTTCTGCACTTAAATAAAAGGTTTGATTTCAAAACTTTGTTTTCCTGTACATCCTATCACCCCCTCATTCTTGTACCCTGCGTGATGAAATAAAATGCTTTATTTGGAAATTAACTTCTCATTTCTTCCCTACCCTAACCTGCAATGTTGTCACATGAAGGAACGGAGTATGCAGAGGTTGAAGAAGGTGAGTGAAAAACAGAGTTGAAGTTGCAAGAATTTTATTGCACCAAATTATGCTAATACTAATCTAATGTATAGTAATATATAACTATATGAAATTAACTTACAATTATAACCTAAAATTAACTACATCTAGAGTACAAAAACACTCATATTTTGACCTTATGAAAGATTTGGGTTGTGGGAAAAAACTCCTCAACTGAAGGTTTACGGAGAAAAACCCACAATGTTATCTTAGCTAGTACCCTAAGAATAAAAAAAGTTGCTCCGAAATTCTGCAAACGAAATCAGTGCTGCTTCACGGGTAATGCCACCCAGATTCGGGTAGTGCCTCCGTATATTATACTTCCGTTTCGCCAAAATTTCGGGAGTACGAGAAGCGAAATTTCACCACTATCTCGGGAAGCTTCTCAGAGGATTCGCCCGAGATGGGAATCCGACGCCATAAAATTTCCTCACACTCACACTTCTCCAAAAATGCGAGAGCAAACGGAGTCGGAGGAAGACATGCAGAATGGGATCCTTCCGCGGCGGAGCGACGGAGGTCTTCAGGAGGAAGTCGCCGAAAAACCTTTCGAATCGGAGTTGATTGGCCGGAGATAAGTTTTCGGGTGGGCCAATCAAGACCCATCGATCCGCACCCACCCACACACGACACTGCTACGCGTGGCAGCGACCTCGAAACCCTACCAAAGGTCGCAGAGCGGAAGGAGGAGTCGATTTATGTGATCGATAAAAAAGACGGAAGATTCGAGGGTATTTTTGGCTCGTTTTCATACGAGAAATGGAAATGAAAAATTTGATGATTCGGCGATTTCGTTCGACGAACGTTTCCCTTTCGCTTTTAACCAGCGTTTCTCTCTCAAAGGACTTCCGAATCTCTATTCCAGACGACGGTTTCTGCAGTTACATTCTCTTTCGCTGCGAAGAAAACAAGGCTAACCTACGCAAAATACCGCAGCACTTAAGGTTACTTGGCCGACAGGACTTTCATTTATTTATTTCCCAAATCCTCTACGAGAGTTTACTCATTGGAAAATTACAGCGGTAGACGTAAACAGTAAGAACACAAGCAACCATTCTCTAACCAGAAAAATCCAATTAGCCGGGATTCAAACCTTGGGGCTGGAGCGCTAGTACGGTAACCACTCCGACCTGTTACTTGGAAACTACTTCCAACATTATCATAAATAAATAATGTAGCTTATAACACGCATTAATAGTAATACGGAGTCGTTGAAATTGGTTTGGGGGTATTTACATACATACATGTTAAAAGTGTTATTTGTAGAATCATTGTGCTTCACTAACGTGGCCTTGTTGTGCTTACAGCATTCTGGCTCAGTGAGATTAGCAAGGGCAAATTACCTCACTCCACATGTTGCCTAATAAGCCTAATTTCCCTATCCTAGCTACTCGTAGCTGATGGTAGAGGGGATGAGGTCCTAACCGACCATCGGGCAGAATAATTTACAGACAAACTTACATACAATCGTATTTATTGAGCGAAATTGAGACTAGAGAGTCCCATCTTCCATTTAATCCTTGTCAAAATAATGTAAAATACGTTTATATAACATTATTAAAGATATTAAAAAACAAAAAATATATATCTCCTCATTTCAAATATTGTATGGCACACGAAGGATATTTTAGCGGATGTAATTCCATAAATGGTTTTTGAAGGGTCTAAGGATGAAAGCTGTAGTTTTCAATAATAAATTTCAAATTCCGCCCTAAATAATTACGTAGTTACGCAATAGTTCATTTTATCTCTATATAATGTGGCCATAAACTATTTGTACACGTATTAATGAAAATAAACAGCTACAGGGAACATTTCACCATCTACTTGGTAATGCAGTAACCGGCGTGGTTGCGTAACTCCTAATTTTAGATGCAAAATTAGCATAAACAAAGGCCTAGCGGCCTCAACGGCAGGATACGTCTGTTTTCTAAGATCAGGGAACTTACCTCGAAAGTCTCGAGCGAATCCGCGTTACGCAAAAGTAATAATCCCCTTGCCAGAAGAGAAACAATCGAGAAATCACCTGACACTCTTATTCCCTGGAAAGTATGCTACCCACCGAGCGATGAAGCCTAACCTTCCCAACTCAAGAAATACTCCTTATCCGTGGTATGCACTGAGCCGAACCAGAAAAGCGGAGACACTTGAAGGGAAAAAATGAGCAACAAACGGCGGTAATCTTACCGTTATGATCTCCCGCCGAGTCAACCACCTCACAAAAGGAGAGCATCGAAGAAAACACATCTCTGCCATAGTTTCCGTGTTCCTTCGAGACGAATCAAAGTAATTTGTTTTTCCATCCGGCGGCAGCCCCGATTCGCTCGGGTGAAAGGGAGAAAGAAACAATTGCTTATCGTTTCCGGCTCTGGGTGTCTTGACCAGAAAGAAACGGCACTATAAGGAAATTCCGAGGGCAATAAATGGAGCTTGCTGCAGGTGGATTCCTTTGAGATGATAAATACTCCATCTCGATTTGATAAACGAGACGTGCCGATAGGGCTTATCGAAGTCAATATTTTTCCTTTATCCTCTACCGGTCTCCCCCGATTCAAACTTTCTATGAGGAAAGTTAATGCTACGCCATAAATCGCTGGGAGGGTTCGGAAAGTATTGGTATAGCTTAAGGGAATAGTTATTTAAAGAAAGAAAACTAAGTCATTGGTGAGAATTTAACCGATATTTCATAAAAGCGCAATAGTTAGATCAAATTATTTTTCTAAACTGAACTTAGTACCGATTTATGTTAACACTTTTCCAATTATACGTTGAATTTGTCCGTAAAACGTGATCGGCCCACCATCTCTTTTTTCTTTCTTCCACTGCCATTTCCTAGGCGATTAATAATCCGATTCATTATTTTGTTTGATCTAGCACTGGAAGCACTAAACGTTAAGCTGATCATCGAAATCATAAAGGTAAATTATACGAATAACCAACAAAAACAGAACTTCTAACCTTTGAAAGAAGTTCTAACGAAAAGACCGTAAACCGATCGGTTAGTAAGTTCACATGGTGAAAATGTAATAAATTGCGACCGTATAAATAAAAAAAGTATGCATGTATAATTCCCTGAGGCGAATACATGACTTTTACATGTTTCAGAGTAGGGAAACTTCCTCATTCGTACTGCAATCTTTCCTATTTTGCAGATGTCATTTCAGGAAAACTGACGTCATGAGAAAACTCATCGTACTAGCGATGAGTTTTCCTAATGACTGCATCAGGAAATACGTACGTATTCTTTCATTTAAAGATTAGATAACCCAATAAAAAAAAATTTTTCAAGATAAATAAACAAGCATTCTCTCGATTGATGTCTGACATTCCCCCAACTGTCTGCAATGCACAAGATTCATTTCCCCACATCACCGTGAAATTCGTGACGTTGTGTTCAAAGCCCATTAACTTGGGAACTAATTCAAGTTAAAGTGCTCCGTTCTGGAAAAATTCTATCACAAGAAAAACTTTATAACTATCTGTTATTTTAGTAGAATACGGCGCTCAACAATTCGAAAACGTAATAGAAGTAAAATTTGACATCTATGTGCTTGGTTAAGAAATGAGCAAGAATGCGCTGAATATTTTGAAGGGTGGTTTTCAGTTTGATGTTACGCCAGATAAATGACACATCCAGAGGCTCAGCAAAAGGGGTGGTTTTGGGGGTTCAAACCCCTCCATGAGAAAATACCACAATAAACGAAAGCATAACAGACGATGGGCTCTCGCAATTATGCCATACAAACACCGCTATAGATTCGCAGGGTATACACGTTAAAATAAATCAGTTTCTATTTTCATTAGATTTTGGGCGGAAGTATTCCTGCCCCTGCATTGTAGGCAATTCAGTGTTTATTGTTTACTAATTCTCACTTTAGGTCACAGTATTATAATTGTTTGTTAGAGTTAAAGTGAAGATTATCGTCAATCTCCTGTATATAAGCGACGGATTAACTATGATGTTCACAATAACTCTATGTAATCATTGTAATACCATGTCTACTCGTTTTTTGATGAAAAGTATGAACATTTTATAAATTATTATAGTAATATTTATAGCGAATTCCACCGAGGTAAAAAGCATTTTCACAAAAATTTTCGCGGATCTTAAATCTTTATCGATCCAGTGAATGTGCAGTCGCATGAACTTTTGCCAGATGCAAGCCTACATATTCGTGTGACTAGACCTAGGACAAAAGCATTGACTAACCTCATTCTAAAGGAACATTTCTCCGTGAGATGTATACAACAGTAATTCCAACTCTGAAGAATTCATAGGAATGTTCCCCATGAAAGTGCTAGGAGTACATTCTTGACCTCATCGCTAGAAAAAACTGAAAAGCCATTCATTTCTGCGGACAGCGGTGCGCGAATGCTTGCCTCCGTCTTTCCACGTCTAGCGAAATCAATGAGAGTCTTTTCATCACAGGCGGGAAGACAGCTTTCACCCGAGACGTCGGAATTCCGCTCGCCGGCACACACGAAGAACGAATTATCCCCACAAATTGCAGGGATAAACAAGCATTTATTACCACTCCCAAACCACAACGAAAAATTACGTAAGACGAATCGCAGGAAAAACACGAACGAGACTTCTCATTGTAGCAAAAATGCCACGGAAAACGGATCTGATGTAATTAGAAAAGTATTTTGATGACGAGAAATTAAATCTCCACTTCTGAATGCGAGAGTGGTTAGCTGCACTCCCATTCTCGATAATTGTTTCAGCGTCTGAACATCTATAATTCGTCTCATTTTGTATTAAAGCATTCCTGTGTTTTCATCCTCATGAAATGAAAGACAGGGATTTCGTAATTAGCAACACTTCGCAATTGGGAAGCAAATTCCGTTACGTAAAACTACGTCGCTGTGAAATTCATAAACAAGCAGAGATATGTCACGAAATAGAAGAATGTCTATTCACTGCCACCAAAATGTTAATAATTTCGGATTCAAATCTGTTTTCAATGTACGTAAATTTGGAATAGTTATTGAAATTGAAATATGGAGAAGTTTAACACTTAACTGAAACTTCATGCAAGGACAAATCTGAGATTTATCGAGAAAAAAATTAGTAGAGATCAGATGGAAAGGTGGTCTACTGAAATTCCAACCGAATGACAGAAACGAACAAATTAAATCAGTTTCCATTCTTCATCCAAAAAAAACATCAATCCGAAACGAAATATGTAAAATGAAAGACAATGAGAGCTGAGAAACAGTACAAAAAGGCTTTAGAAAACACGTTCATACATGCAGGAATAGTTTTAGCTCCGATGAAAAATATCACGCATCGTTGTGTCATGAAGGTTTATTTGTTTGTTTTACCACGTTTTATTAATTTCCACTGAGAAGTTGACGATACCATTGGTATATTAATTTGAAATTCTTATATAAATTTTTGCATTTGTATTTTATAATTGTTGTTAATGTATTATGTAAATTATTGTTTTTTTTCCAGTTTATTATTCCAACGTTTAATCTTTATTCGATATTTCCCTATTCTCTTTAATATTCTCAATTATTATATATTACTGCCTACCTCTTATAATTTCAAGTCCAACATCTGTTTTTGTATGAAATTTTTTAAGAATCATGCATTTCTTCTTGTCTGCTTTTTTCAGCTTTGCTGCTAACTCTTTTCTTTTACTTATTTTCCCCTCTTCTTTTAAATTTCAGTCGCCACTGTCAGTAGGTTTCGCAAGTTTTTCACGCCCCCCTTCACGTAAGTGTTTTCCTGCTGGGTTATATTTTTTCCTAAGTGCAGACTTAAGTTTAAAAAAAACCCACATAATAGTTCCTTCTTTATTTGCCTCCTTTTTTAGTTCAACTCCCAGTACCTCTTTCTTTCTGCCTGTAATGACTAAGGGTTGGATGTAAGAAGAGACTAATTAGTCTCAATCTCGCCCATGAATAAAGACGAGTTATTATTATTATTTGAGTTATATGAGTTGCGTACGACGGGAAATGTAACCTGGGTGTAAAGGAAAACGAAGGAGAAAGTACTCGGAGTTGTGAGAGAGAAAAGGGTTTTGATTGAGGAAATAAAGCGGAAGAAGAAACGTATTAGGCAATTACTTCGAGGGGAGGAATCGTTAAAGTTATTAATTGAAGGTAAATTTAAAGGGGAAAGATTGAATGGAAGACAAATATAAGCCATCGAATGATATAGAGAGAGGAGTTCATAGTCACACAGTAAAGGATAGGGCTCATGTAGAGAACTCTGGGGCAAATGAACCTATCATGCAGAGGAAAACTGATGTTTATTTAAGTGCCATTGCCACAAGGGCTCATAGCTTCTGATCCATTCCGTAAGCAGCATGTACTCTCAATACCTCTGTAACGAAAACATTAATTTTTCGTTTCATAAGCTTAAAATTTACATGGGATACTTAAATTTAAAGCTCTATTCACAAGCTTGCTGTGCACACGATTTGAAGACTGTAAAGGGATACTGCGTTACTCAAGCCATTCAGCATTCACGCAGATACTGAAGAGTGGTTTTGGAGAGGACTTCCAGTAAGATCCGAGTAGTAATTAATAAAGAATTAACAAAAATGCTCATTCTGGAGGCAAAGCCTCAACCAATTCCCTTCCGTGTAGCCTTTAACAAAATTCAACATGCAAATAAGAGACAACATTAAAACCAACACTTAGTTTCTTCTACAATTAAGATGAAACTGCCATTTTACAGGAGTAAAGTCACAAGATCGTAAGGCAAAAAACCAATTTCGTACATGTTAAGTGACTGGACTCGCTGTTGAAAATCAATTCTCCATACATGCTAAGAAAATTTTAGACCTCTATCCGCTACATCGCTGTAAAACTTGGAAATGCCTATCGTTCAGGCAAATCGAAAGAAGCACCTTAATAAGATAAAAAGGGAGCAACCCGCAACAATAACCACGTGTATGCGCGCAACGGGCACGGGAAACTGACGCGGAAAAAAGACAAACGACGCGACCTAGCGCTATCACATTTGTGTGCGTTCAGACACGGCTGGCAAAAATCTTTAACCGTTGAGTGACATGAATACAATGCGCTGCGAGCTCTCACTCCACCTCCTCTTCATAAACCCCGACAACCACCCCGGACTGCAGTCTATTGCCGTAGAAAAAAGCCGGCGGCTTCTCGCCGAGATTACTTGGAAGGAAAGAAAGAGGTAAAAAGTACGGGGAAAGAAAGGGGCCAACTCAATTTACTACACGTTCAAGCCTTCATCAAAACTCGGCGGGGAAAAAGACGTGGCTTAAGAGTGCGGAGAGAGAGAGAACTCGAAAAAAAACAAAAGAAAACGGGAAAAAAGAACATGGGCGACGGCCGCAACGAGGCTAATGGTTGGAGGAATTTTATCCGGGTCACTGCGAGTACATTTTTCGGCCGACAATCCTACCAATTGCGTTTGACGCGAAGCGAGGGAGACAGGATAAGAACGGGGGCGTGCCCGCTGGGGAGATGGTTAAAAGGGGGGCGGAGACAGACGTTCAAACAGGAGAACGTCTAATTACTCGAGGTAATTTCCCCGACGTACCTTGAGCGGTGAGTAAGATTGCGGTTTCATGAAAGAAAGCTCGGAATGTCAAAATCCGTTCGAGGATTTCTTTCTTGTTTTCCACCTCGTGTAAGCTAAGTGTTTGTCTCTCATCGGTGCTGTAACGCTCTCTACTTTCTTCGGCTGAATAAAACGAAAGAGATACTGACGCCGCTGGGACTGAACGGCGAGACGCCCGAGGAATCTTGCGACTCAACGCCGATCTTTTTGAGAAAGTCGGCGTCTTAAAGGCCACTGTTTCCCGACCGACGGGTCGCGACCCAAAGGCGGTCGGGGAAAATGCTGGAGAAGAACTGCGGAAAATTTTTCTACGCTTAACGCTAATGCCATTTCCGATATCTCGGTGCAGATCCTCGGAGTTGCTTCTTAAGGGACTCCCGGATAGCCAAGTGGGCAACACGTTCGACTTCAGTGACAGCGGTCCCGGATTCGATTCCCGGTGGGGGCCTACGTGCGAAATTACCTAAGCTGTCGAAGCACTTTTAACAATACTACTACTTTTCTCTTAAGACCAAAATTCGCGTCGTAGTCGTAATAATAATGATAATGATGATGAAAACAAAAAACTTTAAATAAGTATTTTTCCCAATATATCAGATATTTCATCATATAAGGAAAACATATATTCCCAATAGATTTAACGGTTCTAAATAATCATCGCAAGGGGATAAATTATCAAATAATGGGAACTTGCTGAAGAGATTAAAAAGGCCACTCCTTCATCCGACCAATTGTCATCTCCACAACAGCTGTAGTCTCAAATACTCTTTCGAAAAATTTCGTAAAAATTGGCATACCGCCACAAACCCTAACCCAAACACAACAATCATGTCTGTTAAGTATATCAAACATTGTTAGAAATTCCTTAATGTCTACAGCTTGGAATAAAAAAATAATGCAAAATAAAGTTAATAAAAATAAATATATTNTCATAATAACTCAATATATATTTTACCATTATTTATAATATTTATTCTACTGTTTTCAAGTCGTGAAAGCCTACTTTACGTACATTTTTTATAAAAATTATAAGAACTGATTGTCCCCGTGCACTTATATGGGATAATTCATGAAATCAACGTTCAACCTTAGTTAGGCCTTAGTCGTCAAAGGGATGGGTTGTTTATTTCCCAAAAAATTTACGAAATTTCCGAGTGTTTTATCAAAATTCTCGAAAGTTCGGATCTATATCAATATTTCACGACTAAAATAAGAATCTATGATCATTTTCCTTTCTTGCGACCCTTGTCTCAATTTCGTAGGACCATTGCTTCTAACTTAATTTTGTAAAAGAAACACCCTCTGCAGGTAACGAAAACCTGTTTTACGTACATTTCTTATTGAAAAGTATGGGATAACTCATGAAATCAATGTTCGACAATTGCCTTGGTCATCAAAGGGATGGGTTGTTTATTTCCCCAAAAAATGACGAATTTTCCGTCTATTTTATCAAAGTTCTCTCAATTTCGAAATTATATGGATGTGCACAAATCTATCTTTGTTAGAGGTTATACTGTTTAATAATAAAAATTTATATATATTTATATACTGTTGGATCCTTGTAACTGTGCTCTGCGAATATTAAATGAATGTAATATATTTTGTTTGTGTTTGTGGGGAAAAATCTACTTAACTGCAGGTCGAAGAAGACAAAACCATTACTATGCGGGAAAACCCACATTAGAAGGATAAAAGACACCCGAGATCATTAAATATACAATGTAAAAATTAAGATGATTCAAAAAATTATATGGAAAAAACGTTTACTAAACCAGTAAACGATTCTTCCGTGAACCCGGGTCTCCCAATTGCCGGTCGGGTGCGCTGTCCGTTGAGCTATCCCACAAGAACATTGCGTTCCTTTCCGCATTACATTACCGGGGGACCCGGGTTCGATTTCCGGTCCCGTCAGACTTTTTTCAAGTCCATTCTTCCTTGGAATTTTCCTTGGTGCGCAGCATCTTGCGTTAGATCACCCTTACCCATTTTCTATATCCCGTAACATACACAGTTGCGATCACGGACGTAGTGTTCCAGAAAAAGGGAAGAGAATTGGCTATAAACTGGATGAAAGTATAAGCAGAGCGTTGTCGGGTGAAATAGAGAAAAGATAAGTAGCAATGCCGACCGAGGCATAGAGAGCAGGAGATTTGGAGTGGAACGAAGAGGAAGAGATTGAGGGAGAATATGTGGAGATCGGAGCCTCGAGGCGTCTCCTTCCATCGTTCTATCTCTTTCTCCAATTTTTCCTCAGCAGCAAACGAATGCAAATAGACCGAGAAAGTATTGACTCACCGAGAAAAAGGACGGGAAGACGAGAATAAGGAGGGGGTGCTCCGAGGGACAATCTTGAAGTGATGCGACGCAGCGGAAAGGAACGTAAAGGAAACCGGCCAAATTTGACGCAAATATCTAGAAGTAAACTAAACGAACAACAATAATGAAAAGGAAAGGTATTGTCTTAGCAGGGCCGTGTATTAACTTAGCAACGCCGTATTTTAACTTGGCACGGCGTGTATTAACTTAGCCGTGCGACTGGAAACCCAAGGATTAAAGAAAAATGAAAAAGGGCGACATGAATTGGACTCAACCCCAGGCTCTCCAAGGTACCAGTCAGGATTAACTGTTGAATTCAGGAATTGCATGTATTTGAAATGGTACTATATTGCTCTATCTCTGCGCCACGCAACGGCATCAAACCCGTTCCATTCGGCTAATGTCGGATTTCTAATTCTGCGCTTTTGAAACAAAACGTTTAAACTAAACTAACTAAACCTTTGCTGAAGGAAAAAAACGATACATTGGAGCCATCGAAAATCTTCGCTGAGAACACAACCAGGTACTACCATTACTTTCACGACCCTGACTTGTAACTGACTTTCCTCTTTGATAATTATCCACCCTATATTGAAGGTATTCATAAAGACAAAAATTTATTATAAAGCAACACATTCTCCTATCGATAAATCAGGAAATCGACTATCGAGAACTTTTGAAGAGCTGAATCAGAAATTCGTGAAGTCACTGAATAAATGCTCGTGTCTTTGATTTCTTCACCGAAGTCAAGCAAGTGTCCTCTAAAACTAACATATGTAAAAATTACAAGGTAGTAATTGTACATTATGCAGTGGTTGAATTATTAACAAATATGTAACTGAAAATAAGAGAATTACTCTGGCCCATACTCTGAAATACACATATACCTAGGGCTAACGAGTAATTCTGCTCGCAGAACTTTCGAACGAAGAATATTTCTCACTTTTTTCAGACTCTGCAAATGAATTTGGATACAGCAAAGATACGGAAAACGGGTATTCTGGAGAAAGCTAGTAAATGCAGGCGTGTATATAAAACGAATAAGGGAAAGGATAACGTGATGATTTTGCACGTTGAGGTGTGCACCTTCAAGGCAAAGGATAAACAGACTTGGAAAACGGCGACCTGACTGGTACTCGAACCCGGGTCTCCCANAAGAACATGGGCGACGGCCGCAACGAGGCTAATGGTTGGAGGAATTTTATCCGGGTCACTGCGAGTACATTTTTCGGCCGACAATCCTACCAATTGCGTTTGACGCGAAGCGAGGGAGACAGGATAAGAACGGGGGCGTGCCCGCTGGGGAGATGGTTAAAAGGGGGGCGGAGACAGACGTTCAAACAGGAGAACGTCTAATTACTCGAGGTAATTTCCCCGACGTACCTTGAGCGGTGAGTAAGATTGCGGTTTCATGAAAGAAAGCTCGGAATGTCAAAATCCGTTCGAGGATTTCTTTCTTGTTTTCCACCTCGTGTAAGCTAAGTGTTTGTCTCTCATCGGTGCTGTAACGCTCTCTACTTTCTTCGGCTGAATAAAACGAAAGAGATACTGACGCCGCTGGGACTGAACGGCGAGACGCCCGAGGAATCTTGCGACTCAACGCCGATCTTTTTGAGAAAGTCGGCGTCTTAAAGGCCACTGTTTCCCGACCGACGGGTCGCGACCCAAAGGCGGTCGGGGAAAATGCTGGAGAAGAACTGCGGAAAATTTTTCTACGCTTAACGCTAATGCCATTTCCGATATCTCGGTGCAGATCCTCAGAGTTGCTTCTTAAGGGACTCCCGGATAGCCAAGTGGGCAACACGTTCGACTTCAGTGACAGCGGTCCCGGATTCGATTCCCGGTGGGGGCCTACGTGCGAAATTACCTAAGCTGTCGAAGCACTTTTAACAATACTACTACTTTTCTCTTAAGACCAAAATTCGCGTCGTAGTCGTAATAATAATGATAATGATGATGAAAACAAAAAACTTTAAATAAGTATTTTTCCCAATATATCAGATATTTCATCATATAAGGAAAACACATATTCCCAATAGATTTAACGGTTCTAAATAATCATCGCAAGGGGATAAATTATCAAATAATGGGAACTTGCTGAAGAGATTAAAAAGGCCACTCCTTCATCCGACCAATTGTCATCTCCACAACAGCTGTAGTCTCAAATACTCTTTCGAAAAATTTCGTAAAAATTGGCATACCGCCACAAACCCTAACCCAAACACAACAATCATATCTGTTAAGTATATCAAACATTGTTAGAAATTCCTTAATGTCTACAGCTTGGAATAAAAAAATAATGCAAAATAAAGTTAATAAAAATAAATATATTAGTTTGAACCTGATACTCCTGGTGAAATATACACGAAATAGGCGAATATCTCCAGTCCTCCGGCTGAAGTGAAAATTTAAATAATGATAATTATTCTTCATTAGGCGAGACTAAGTAAAAGCCTCCTATTCCATTTAACCCTCACATAATAAGTGTTAAGCAAAAATACATACCGCGTTAATCTTAATTGATATCATATGGTTCCTCTTCCCCGTGAAAAAAACAGGGACATGAAGAACTGAAGACCACGACCGAGGAAAACCGTACTTTTCACAGACAGAAAAGTATAGAGATGCTTGATCGATAAGAAGGTAGAAGTCGTATGAAAAGATCAAGAGGACCCGCGAAGGAACCTCTTTCCTGAGCGCCAGCACTAATATAAACCTCAACTCTTTCGCCTCCTTTTCCACACTCTTTAGGCGTTTAGAGTCAACAACTCCTTTGTACTTTAAAAGGCCCGTCAAGAGAGAAGAAGAAACCAATTCGGAAAAAATCAACCGCTTACTTAAGAGGTGCGACAGCGCTGGGAGGTAGGGGAAGTGTTTGAAAGCAGGGCAGGATAGACGAAGATGCATCCCGAAGAAGACGTCCTTTCACACAAATCGAGAGTCGAGATTAGGGAGGAAGTTAGAAGAGGATGAAAAACGGCTACGAAGAGGGTGGGAAAGATGAAGATATTTTTCCATGGTGCTACACATTCAGTGTTCTCTCAAAGAAATTAATGAATGTTGAATTGCTGAACACCACACACATTCAATGTTCTTTCAGTTCAACCATTGTTGCACCATGTTCTATCGTAGTAGCTTAATTGTTAGAGCAACAGATCGGCACTGGGGAGATCCGCGTTCGAGTCCTGGCCACGGAAAGCTTTTTCTCCTCCATTTCTCCATTTATGAAAGACTTGATGCTTCTTTTATGAAAGTAAAACTGCCTGATTGAATACTGCACCATCCTACGAATGTAGAATGAATGAATTTCGGTAAGCTGTTTTCATACCGGACACGAAGCAAGTTTTTCTTGCGATTATGTTAATAACAATGTATGTTACTGAGAGAAAACGATATGACATTCGGATAACAGTAATGTTCTGATGTCAAAAACTTGTATACTTGACATTCTAACGAAGTGGAGGGCAAATGATTGTGAAATTTCATTCCAAATATAATGAAATTGCGTTCTTATCTTAAACATTCGTTCTCCTTAAATTCTGAACTAAATGAGGAAATTATATAGCTGTATGTCGTTAAGATAGCCATGAAAAAATGGTAAAATGATTGTTTTAATATAGTTCCGCAGTGCACTATAAAAAATTAACTAAAGCAATATATCTGCATCAGCACTGCCCCGTCCTTGATAACTACATAAAAGCATGCCTACGTGGCTATTATTTTTAACTTAGAATGAACAAATTCACGTCTACATCATTTCTTTAACAATAAAATTAAACATGTAATATTAGGTCGAGTAGTAATTTTATATCACAGATTAAATCAAAAGTACCACGCTGTAAGAATTCCACGAGCTGGGTTAAAAAATCTATAATTGAAGGTTTTGTACGACAATTCTCATATAGCATATTGGTCATCCTTTAAGAAATAAGTACCGCTGCTCAGCATTAATTCCGATGAGAAACATGGAAATTATTTAACAAGGACGAAATTGTACATTATGGGGTAGAAATACTCGTTTAAATTGACTAATAACATTTCGACTTCAGCAGAAAATAAACTGATATATTTATATTTTTTCTATTGTTTTACAAGCAACCGTTATTGCACGATTGCAATACGAGACAAAAACTACAAGGGGCGACCAGAGATGCCCATGCCCTAACCAGAAAAAAAAATGCTAATTAGCCGGGTATCGAACTCAAGACCCTTGCGTAAGTCCTCTATGCAATGAGGTGGGTCGTCAGTAACAGTGACTCTTATACTTGGAAATGCATTTATGAAGTTGCGTAATCAAATAATTTCTCAAAAATCTAAGTTTTAAACAAGAACGCAACGAGGAAAAGATAGTGGGGTGCGAAAGGGGCAGTGATAGAAAGAAAGAAGTGAAGGAGACAAGGGGAGGTAATTAAGAGATAGCTAAGCGAGGGGGAGGAAGGCGGGATAGGAAATGGAAGGGGAAGTGCTATTGAGATAGCGGGGGAGGGAGCCACGTGTCACGTGGAAGGACAGATGGGAGCGCCAGGGGAGGGCGATTCCAGACGAAGTTATCCAGAGGACAGGGGAGACTGGTGGGAAAAATCAAGGTGGGAGGAGACACAGGATGTGATAACGAAGCTATGGCATATGCATGCAACACGTCACTTTCCCCTCCCAACCTGTCTTTAAAATATCTCTTCTGCTCCATCATGGCCTGAATTCGCGTGGGTTCTAGCCGTTCCGATTACGATCGGAAAGTTCGGAGTTCAATAATTTGGAGAGACCACGTGTGATGACTCGTGTTCAACGAGATGATATCTCCAACCTGCCTGAAATGATAGCGGTTTTCTTAAATACCGAGCACAAATCCTATTCAAATTTTATATTCTGATTACGAAAGAACAGATTGTCTGCCTTCTTGTACAGTAATTAGTGATTTTTCCAAGAAATTTTTGATGCATCCAACTCAGTGATGTAACTAGTGACTGTGGAGCAAATATTCACTTGATAGGGTCGATGAAAATGTCGCTATAGTCTCAATGGAAAAAATCAAAACATACAAAATTGCAATAAAGATTTCAATCCTCCATGAATATTATTTTATATTCCTCTGCCCGACATTTCACAAAAAAATTAAAACTTTTCCTCTCCAAGAAATTCAAACGCTCCTTATGACTGACTGATTTAAAATTTTGGATTTCTTTTATTAATAAAATAACAATAACTATAAACCATGAGTTTTGGGTATGACCAATACTATCAACGGAAGATCTCAGTTACTGTTATTGAGAAATTGTTCAAAAATTTCTTCCATTTTAAATATCCTTTATATAAAAGGCTACCAGGACCCTTCAGGCTTACTAGCCGGAAATAACAATTTCAAAATAATTTCTACAGAATTCGAAACACAAATGTTACTTGTTTTAACTAAACAATTGCTCAGAACAGATTCTGAAGCCAAGAACCTGCTTCGCCTAAATGTTGGTAACATAACGTCAATCAATTCAAGAAAATAACGAATGACTGTGATATAGCCATTCGAAACTTTGTACTAAGTCATAGTTAGTCGCTTTTTTAAATGACGCCAAGAACAATTTGTCAGTAATATTAATTATATTACTGTAATTACTATTAATATAAGGTGCCTGCGAATTACTTAGTCTTATTGGTTAATTAACACCAGCCTGAGGAAAGCACTGGGCGCGTAATTAACCGAAAAGTACGCGATCGTATCGCGACTTAGCAACTTTAATCGCGGGAAATAATTTTCGCCATCCGGGGTACGCATCGCACCTTTTTGTTAACAACGAACCGAGAATTTATATGACGATGGAGATAGCGAGTTCATATACGATATTCCATGCCTCTCTTTGTGCATACGAACTCACACCTCTACTCTACAAACCACTATCTGCCGTCGTTTTTCAAGGCTGCACGAAACCCTTTCTTCGCTGCAACAACTCGTCACGTACTCTGCCCCCGCCGCAACATACCCTATTTGACGGAAAACGGGGAGACTCTGAGATCGCCGTGGCCTTAAGAGGAGGGGAGACGTCGAAGCAAAATGGAGAGGTCAAATGGGGCGGCGGAAATTGGAAGAGGGGAGTAGACGCCGGAGGAGGAATTGCTGTGATGCAGATTTTTTTCATGCAATCCTGGCAAGGACAAGGGGTGTTGCGTGAGCCTGGAATTTTTTTCATCCGAGGGTGAATCCGGAGTTGAATGATGCGGATGCCGAACCGGAGGCAATTGCATTCGTCATTTTTACTCTCTGCGTGCATATGTTTGGAGAATCGTTTTAAAAATGTTCTCGAAATTCACCAGAAATATATGTTACTCCTCGAGGGTACGGATGAGTTTGGGCATGGGACTCGCGCACAGAATCACTGAATTCGCGAAGAATTCTTATTATAATAATAATAATGATGATGATGATGATGATGACGACGATAATAATAATAAATAATAATAATAGTTTATACGACGATACTGTGATACTAAAACAGAAAAAGGAAAATCTTCATCTGAGACAACCCTCAAAAGGTATTCCGTAAAAAATACGATTTTAAATCTTATGTTAAATCAATTTCATGTGCTTTATGTCCAAATCGGCGATCTTAAAGTACTTACCCTTAAATAACCTGCAGTGATCACATATTCCGATATCTCATCATCGTTTTCCCATAGAATAGAAAAATTCCTTATGTATAGATAGCATCCTGCTGGAGCAGACATTGGAACGCAGACTGAACCCTAAGATGAACTTTCCGATAAAACATTTCATTATAACGAATTAAAAAACACGGTTAATTACAAACCCGCTGAACCCACAAAGCGGAAACAAATTAATTCCACGCTCTTGAATGACGAAAGAAAGTTTTATCATAAACTAAAAAATGAAGACTGCACTAACGAAATTGGTAAGATCGTTTGTTTCGCTGCATTGAAAACAAGGAATTTTCGAGCTATAATAACGAAGCATGAAAATAATTCTAAATTAGCGGAATTTCGTTTCAAAAGAAGAAGATATACGGTCTAACAAGTACATTCCTGGTCTTACTTCACTGAGGAGATGGAAACTTGCCGGAAATCCCCATCAATCACAAGAGAAATCGTATTTTCACCGAGGAAAAGTGACCCTTGATTTCAATAACTTGCATTACTGTGAAATATAATTAGTGTCATCTACGCAGTTCGGCGAAAGAGCGTCAAGCACAGCGTTCCTCGTATGATTTCTAAAATGAATTCACCTCCAAATTCAAATTAAGGATCATATACAGCACTGCCTGGAAGTGATAAAATCTTTCTAAAAACTAACCGCTGATAACAGCGATCCATTAGACAAATTCATCAGCCCGAGTAATGGTTGGATCCCTATCCCTTCCTCTTGCTTCCCAATATAGGAAATGATGTGGCTAGGCAATAAGAGGAGTAAGGTAATTTGCCTTTTTTTCCTCACTGAGCAAGATTGCATTAGTTGGAAAAACTTCACTAAAAAGTACACGGTAGGAACCCCAAACCCAAAATCAGCTACTGTTACCCCCAAAAAGCTCCAAAGGGGGAAAGACATTCTTTCGAATATGAGGAGTGAGGTAGTTGGTCTTCTTTTCCTCACTGAGCTAGATTGCATGACACGGAAAAGACGCACTCAAAAAAATCCACGGTTTGAACCCTAACCCAAAAACACGTTACCATTATCTCCAAAATTCTTTAAAAAGGAAATATAAGATGAGGAGTGAGGTAGTTTGCCTCTTCTTTCCTCACTGACCTAAAATTCATTAAAGGGAAAAATTCCTCGCAAAAAATCCACGGTTTGAACCCAAATCTCAAAAACTTTTACTATTTTCCCCAAAATTTCTTAACGATGAGGAGTGAGGCAGTTTGCCTTTGTCTTCCTCACTAATTCAATATAATGAACGTCCGGAAACTCCACAATGGAAACAATGACCATCTGAGTAACGTTTTCAAAGCATTATGTAATGAGCGAACAAAACGAACACCGTCAGTCAGCATCGCTCATACCTCAGCAGCCATCATCGCAACCACGCCGAAGATAGAGACAAAAGTTAACGAAAGTTACATTTCCCTCAATTCCGCATCAACCAAGTAATAAACGCTCCTCATCAAGACATGTCAGCTGCCACGATAACAACAATACCCGACCGATAAATATTTACCCAAACGATGTCGTTATTACCTCCTCGAAAACATCCAGACGGTCTGCAAAACGACCTTCCGAGGCGAAAGGTCGAAGCCGCGAACCCTTCCCGCTAATAACACTCCGAGGGAAAGAGCAATTTTCACCCGACCACTCACCTGCACGACGATCGGGATCGTCCCCGGGATATACTGAGCTCTTAAGGCCCATCCATCAAAAGCCAAGAGTCCATTTGTCTACGAGACGCCTTCGCTGCATCGATGACGAGTGCGAGACGGAGGAGAGGAGCAAGCGGCTATATAGCGGGAGAGCCGTATAATGAAAAAAAAGTCGGAGATAAAGAAGACAGACATGAGTCTCCCTTCCCACGCCGACTTCCCCTCAACTCGACTTTCTCTCGCCTCCTCCCACTCCGCACTTCCAAAACCAACAGTTCGTTCCTCCATTGCACGCAGCATGCACTCTTATCATACGCAGACGGTCCATCCACCCCCACCGCGACAAATATCGCGCTATCTCTTATCCTGCCCTCTCCTTCCCACAGCGCAGACAGACGGGATCGACACACCCCTTTTTATTAATAACTTTGGAGTAAACATCGTGCTCATGCAAGTATCTCTGCATGTGAATTATTCAGCCGATCCGAATATTTCATTTTGACATCTATTTCGCAACTGCCAATTACTTGGGAGACGCAGTGGAGTGAGGAGTGAGGTATTTTTCCCTTTAGCCAAAATGCCACGAGTGGAAAACGTCACTATTCAGCCAGAATGCCGGTTAGAATCTGGTCGTTTTTTCCGAATAGCACCAGAGAATATAATATGGTAGATTAGGTAGGGTGTTGATACACGCTCTGCCATACGCCACTGGTTGCTTGCAGCCAGTGGCGTATGGCAGGGCGTTGGTAAAATCGAAATCTATATTTCGACTTCCATTCTGCGAATATCTACCGATCACTTTGGAGCGCCTTACTAGAAGTTTAGTGAGGAGTGAGGTATTTTTTCATTGAGCCAGACCGCCACGAGTGGAAAACGTCACTATTCATCCATAATTCCGGTTAAACCTTATATTTGACTTTCATTCCGCCATTAACTACCGATTACTTTGTTTAAAATCTGCGGATTACAAAGAGAGAAGGTATTTTTTTCCCAACTATCCTCACTGACAAGGAGAGACCACGAGAGTTGTTCCGCCGATTTGAACGAAATATATTTTTCGAGACATAGGAGATGAAATTAAACAAAAGTGAAACAGGATTCGTCTAAATGGGCCTTATTTTTTCAGTAATAATTGATTATCTTTTCGAATTTTTCAGCCAGTTTAAACCATAGTAGATTCGGTAGGTGTAGTGGTTAGAAAGATAGCCTTCCATACAGAGGGCCTAGGTTCGAGACGTGACCTTTTTCTCACTAATTTATTTCCACTGCATTCACATTTTTATTCAGGTACATGAAATCTCTCACTAACGGACTAAAGGAAATTCTTTTGAAGATAAAAAAAACTGCGACTTTGTACTTGTCTCAATTTCTCCAAGCACAAAATTCCTGTTTGAATCAAACGCATCGATCGAAAGAATGTTTTTTAGTCGTCAGTGAGAGATTTCAATACCCGAATAAAAATCTGAATGAAATATTAATAAATGAAAGTGAAGAAATACATCACGAGTCGGACTCGAAGCCCGACACTCTGCGCGGGATGACTTGACTTCCATTCCAGTTGGTGCGGCCTTAATATTATTAAAAATGGGCGTTTTATTGAGCGTATTATATTTTACTCCCAACGATGTAACCTGCGTTGATTTAGAGGAGATACATTAGAAGATGTCAAAACATTTAGGAGCAGTACCTGTTGCAAGGAAATAAAAAAAACAGTCATTCTTTCCGAATAGCATCAGAGAATCTACTAGGGTAGATTAGGTAAGGTGTTTATGCACCCCCTGAAATACGCCACTGTTGACCATAATCTTAAGGAGAAACGAAAAGTCTGACAGGACTGGGACTCGAGCCCCGGTCTTCCGCTTTCTCCCCGTTAGTGGAAGACCCGGGTTCGAGTCCAAGTCCTTTCCAATTTATTTCAAATCCGCTTATCTTTTTCGCGAGTTATTCGAGATTTTTAAATCTCACAATGAATGAGAACTGAAGACAACGACGAAGATACGTACTGTCGCATTCTATTACACGAAATTCTCTTGGAAAATTTATCAAAATGCGAATTGCTACTAATCTGAAGATAGTTATTGCATTCCGCGAAGGATGGCAAGAAGATATCGACTAAATATTTAGCGATTCGCCCTTGGAAATAATAACTCACCAATTGGGAACATAATAATGGAGACACGAATTAGCTTCGTTGACCACAGACGGAAATATATATCAATGTGCAGACATACGAGTATGGATGACACCATTAAAATGTTGTAAAAAGAGAATCAAAAACGGTAATAAAAACTCGTATGTTGCGTCCTTCTTGGTCATGATTACCACGGGCCAAATCCAGACAGCCAGATTGGTTGGTGTATCTAACTGATAAGCTATCTCAGCGAGCATTAACGTCTTCCGTTCCAGACAATGAGCTTATAACGATTGTAGACACTCGTTTCATATTATACGTTTAAAGGAATTAACTCTGGGCACCTTTTTTGCGACTCCGAAATTTAACGAGGGCGAATGATAGATGACAAAGACATTAGATCTAAGAATAAAAAAATAAAAAGATCATACAAAAAATGCGATGCGTTGTGCGAATAATTAAGCAGAAATTTTCTGGGAAATGTTGAAATATTCGTGGGAATGTAGAAAATGAAAAGTACTCAAAATTATAGATGACGTGGAAGTACATTATGTAATGATACTCGGACCGGCTTCAATTCAAAAGAAAAAATGGATTATGTTTAAATACGAGATGAATTATTCGAAAAATTATCAAATGCACCGGAAATTCGTTGAAAATGACAGACATGGTTGCTAAAGACCACATATTAATGGCGATTTTTACTCTACTTTCAATCCATGACATCCTTTCTTGTAAGTAAGAGCTTCTTCATTTAGGAGAACAGCTTGTGATTGCTTGAAATATTTACTTGCCACCAAGTCATTAGTTGGGGTTGCTGAAATTAATTTCTTCTACAGAATAATTACATATTATGTCTAGGGATTCGTAAAAACTCACACTAAAGCTCCATTATTCATGCCTCTTAACGCATCATCACTTTATCAAAAAGAATGTCCCTGAATCAGGAACAATTTAGGAAAATTTTAATTAAAGGAATTAAAATAGCATACTTATTAAACGGTTGTCAAATACTGAAAACCCAATGTACACAAAATTCGATTATTCTCTAGTTACGAACTAGTTATGAATTTCACACCCCTCCACATAAATATATAAACTCAGTTGTACTTAAGCTTCACTTTCTAAACCGTTAGACAGACGTCGGTTCTTCAAAAATAAATAAAACATATACGTTCTACACAAGGAAATCTAACATACGGCCCGCTGAAGGTTTTAAACGGGTCTCCAATTCTGGAAATTGATTACATGAATTTCAATCTCAGAAACATGTATACTTAGATAGAAAAGCTTCGTATATCAAAAACCTAGTACAATCATCCGTTGAAATTATTCTTGTTTTACTGCGACAACTTAATTTTTCTTCTGAGTAGCTCGTTATTTTATATTTTATCCATATTTTTAATATAATTAAGTATTTTTACTTCGACAATTCTGTAGCAAGCAATCTGCACAGAAATTGTAAACAAAAATACAAAATACTTACGAGAGAATAGCAGTCTAATTTAAGAGATTCTCATTGGCAATTTTTAACGCAGCCCTTCGGCTGAAAACGTTGGGCAACCCCGCTTCATACATTCAACACGCTAGCTGTGATATAGCAGGTGTTAACCTACGGAAGAGAATACTTCTTAGTAAGGAAAGGATAGGGAATTTTCCGTGGGGAATTTGCTCCACTCATATCAACAATCGTAATGTTTCAGATGTCTTCATATTTCATCCCTCATTGAGTAAATTGAAAAGTACGGTTTTCCAGGATCGAAACTGAAACGCAAAAGGTATGCGAACCGTATTTAAATGATTTAATTTCTTGGACGTAAAGAGCATACTAAATAACTTTAACTTTTAATTTACCACAAACGATTTAGCGTACAATTGGTCTGATCAGACAGATACGATCGGGCAAATTGAATGTATGTAGACAGAGTTTGACGAGGTTGAAGATTTGATTGGAAAGATGAAACAGAAGTACATTCAATTTCAAAGAACTGAAACGATAAGTTGGCATGTGTTAACAAGATTCATCCAATTCATCGTCCGACCATCAGTCTAAACCCTCTCGCCGAGGACATTGCGCCTTACTACTGATAATATTTTTAATATTATAAAAGTTTACGTACCCCTCCACATAACTTTATCCGTCCTGTGGTACGTTTCTAAGCTTTAGCAGAAGTTCGATGCTTGAAAAATTATTTTCTTTTGAAAGCAAATGCCTACAATAACGCAACTTTTGAATTACATGAGCCAGTTTTTTCCCACACTCACTAATGAAATACAAAATAGAAGTAATTCCTCCACGCCGGTAGAATCGTGAACTTAATCGGACTGGAAGATAAATCCGACAACAAATTAATGTGTATATAAATAGGACAATAGGATAAATCGTACACAGGATACATAGGATAAAAGTACACCCGGCTTAAGGCTTACATTAAGTTTAGGAGGACGTTCACATACACTTTTCTCTAAAATACTCGCGTACTAAAACATAAAAAAAATAACGTCCTCCCAATTACATAGGTCATACACACGTTCATCACGAATACATTTTTTCCGCGAACGACATGCGAAAGTAATCTATTGGGGATGTAGAGTCACGGAGCACGCACCCCTTACATACGCCGAAAGACGACTCATAAGGTACATGTGTAGATGTAAAAATCCCTTTTTCTCAAAACCCCCTACTCCATCCACCGCTACCGATGCATCACCCCCAGGCACTAACCCTCAAAATTCACCTCCAACCTACATACCAAACCAAGGTTACGGAGCAATCGGTACACGCGGCACCCAAAAAACAGGTCGTTCTCTAGGAGGAGCGGGTTCCTTCGCGAGCGAGAGGCAACTCGAAAAAGAAAACACGACGAAAAAGAGGAAAACTCGCAACGCTGACGATAGTTCCGCCGTCTGCCGCCAGGAGGCATTAACGGAAGCCGCAGCAATGCAGAAATTTGGGTTGAAAACGCAAACATTTCGCTCGCGCCACTTCATGTAGGTGCGCCCTGGATGCAGACGCCTAGACCTCCCTGAGTGCATGAGAGGCAAGCCTGAGATAGGAGAGTGCTCCTGGGCTGTAGATAGGAGGGCGAGGAAAAAAATAATCGCTTATCTCTGCGAAGAAGTCTGCTGGAGTCTCCCGATAACCTCGAAGTTAGCGTATGCACCTGCCACTCGATGCCGGCCGCCTTGCTACGAAACCGCAGACACTCTTTCCTTTCGTACTTTCCCGGCTTTTTTTCTCCACAACCGGTGGCGAGACGAGAGGAACAAAGAGATGGCGAGATGGAGGTTGGGGCAGATAGGGGTGAAATGAGGGAGACTCACGCGCGGTTTTTTGGAGGTACCACCCGGGACAAGCAACTGTGACCGTCCTCGGCGTATGAGGGGCGGGATCAGGCAAAGAGACTGGCGCAAGAACGGATTTATTCTCACGGAATCAAGGCGCAGGAGGAAGGTGTTCTTTTTAATCCTGGGCGATGTTAAAACACCAGTTTCCACCTGTTCGATTTTATCGGGCGGGTGAATGCAACTGGGTGTTGGAGAAAGGCCGGGGCCTTGCGGGCGTATTTGCACATTTTATTTAAGATGCGCAGAATCAAACCTCGGCAAACGAAGTCTATTCGTTCCGCTATCGGATTCGTTATCCAAAAGAAATTTCCCGCGTCACTAAATACTAATATAAAAGCATTCATCTCGGTGTTCCTAGCTGAAAATGTTATTAAGACACCGCGCTTCATTCTTGTGTATACTCCACTCATAGCAATCTGGCTCTCTGAAGATTGTAAGGGCATTCTACCTCTCGCCTGGTTACTCTCATTCTCTCTCAAAAGGTTTTGTTAGATAATGGCGAAAGAAATAAAGATACAGCCATACTCTGAACTGATTACTTTACGATCAGATCACAAAGGAAGGAAAAAGGAAAGGAACACCCGTTCGAATAAGAGAGAAAAAAATGGAGTAGTTTAATACGGTTGTGCACCCTGCGTGCATGCCTTACGAATGGTCGCATGATTGATTGGTCTTGACGTCACGTTTTTTTCGGGGGTGAACGGAGGGCATTCTAAGGGTATCAGAGGGCCGATGCACTTGCACGCCGACGACGGGTTGGACCGCCGAAAAAAAGAACGTGCTCGACCGCGGCGGGATGGTGTGCAGCTAACAAGACATGAGCGAGACGTGACCAATAGCGGAATATTTTATTGGAGACGGATCGGAGAAATTTCGACTTAGTTGGGCACGGAAAGCGGTTGGGTAACGTGCTCGAAAGTCTCCTTTTTGACGTACTTTTTTTTCTGCGCGTGGTGAGGAAGGAACATGTATTAAATTTGAGATTTTCGTATGCGCTGGCACGGAAAAAACGTCAGCCTCGACGAATATCCTTAAATATGGACGTCATGCGCACATTTACGGCAGCCGTGCTCTTTGTGAGGCAGCGGCAGGTTTGTTGACGCGTCTCGGATATTCGACGACGATGTTCTCGTTTCGGAAATGCAGGGTGGGCCTTGACTCGATGTACGATACCCTTCATATTCGTACGAACTTGGCCGGGCCAAACAAGATCGCCTTTCTTCTTTCCATCGACTCCTTCGTGTCACTGAAAACTGGGATAGTACTGTAGGAAAGGGAAAACGGACACGGTCCTTAGTAAAACAGAGATTTCAGATGCTGCGACTGATTGTATTTTAGTATTAGGGCTGTTAAAAATGCTTCGACAGTTTAGGTCATTTCGCACGTGGGCTTCCACCGGGTATCGAACCCGGGACCACTTTCACCGAACCCGAACGCGTTGCCCACTTGGCTATCCGGGAGCCCAATTTGGTAATGTACTATTGATTTCCTATACTGTAAGGTAACGTTATTTAGACGCGAGGCCCCTTACAAGTGCAAAGCCCTACATCTACATGAATACCCTGCAAGCCGCCTTTTCAACACCGAGCGTTCGCTTTACCTCTTTTTTTTTGTTGTCGCGTATCGACAAGTATCTGGACCTAAATCTTCCTCTGGTGATACATCCAACTTCCTCTTCCTTCATGCCGTTACTAATCAAATTTGATCACAGCAACAACATCACGAGGAATAAATTCTATTAAGAACGCACATTTTTTGAGCTGAAAGCTAAATTAGATAGAGTAACCATCGAAGTTCTACTACTTTTATTGGAGAGGAACTTTATTCCAATTCTTGACGAGTAAAAAGTACTCCTAAATAGCAAATGTCCGGCGACGCCTATAAATCGCCGCTAATAGGTACGAATAGGATGGACGTGAGCGTCAAAGGTCAGATACTTTCCTCCAACCGACACGTGCATCGTAAAGGTGCGCCTTTCAAGGTCGGACACATTTTCGAGAGGAGAGATTCCGCGTCATCGCCGAAGACTTAATTCTCACCGGTGCATCAACCATTCCGACGACGAAAAAAAGCGCTCCAGACACAAGTTTCCCCATCGGTCACGGATACATGACGCACCTGTCTGCACGCGAGATGACGAAGTGGGCCCCATCCACGGGCACGCGCTATCGAAAGAGAACGGCGAAAAAAAGTGCGCCTAGAGTTGCGCTTCTAAACATTCTTTTTCTCTCGGAACGTTTAACGTATTTCATCAAACTTCGCTGCGCTCTAAATCACGCGATTCTTATTTTGTCAAAATACACGTCGAAAAAGAATACGCTGTGTTAAATTTCCATCAACTGCAGGTCATATTTATGATACGTTTCATCTCGTATCCCAAACGACTCATTTTGAATTTATGCTTTTATAAGTTTACTTTGAATATAAAATTAATATGTCCAAGTGTGATTTCGTGGAACTCAACAAAACTGAATAAAGAATGCTTTGTAATTTCCACGGCAGATTTCGTTCATCGCGTAATATCTTCAGGTGGTCCTGCTGCCATATCTTGATGAAAGAAAGTTTCCCGAAAAATTCATCGGCCCAGAATTTATAGACGAAGTAAAAGATATTGTCACTCCGCTAAAAAACGAGCGCGATCTTCGAGAGACGTAGAACAAGCGTCACACGGAAATGATCGCTAAAACCGATCGTTACTTCTGGTCGTTCTTTCCACATGGCGTCAGAGAAGCTAATACGGTAGATTAGGTAAGTCTATGTCTATGTGTATATCCTGCTAGCCACCTTTCGGCGTGTGGCAGGGGGTGCATGCACCAAGACTCTATTTACCTAGTCGATTACTTTCGCGTATCGTTCGCGGAAAAAACGAATTCTTGAATCGGTTCGTTTTCGCATCTATTTCTCTTATTTTCCTCGCTGTATCGGAGCGGCCTATATAGCAGGGAGGGCGCATTATGTCCGCGACGTCTTCCGAGAACGTGGTTTCTCTGAACTTATTTAATAAATTTATCCTTAGCGTTAATCTTCTTTTTTCTAATGATTCCCATCCCGCGTTCTTGAGCATCTCAGTAACGCTTACTGATTTATCATAGCAATTCTTCACGAAACGTATCGCCTTTCGTTGCACCTTTTCTATTTCTCGAATACAGCACTTGTCGGCCGGGTCCCATACACTACATGCATACTCAAGGTGAGGCCTGACTAACGCGAAGTTGCGAAGCTCTAGAAAAGACTAAGCGAAGAACTATGGTTTTAATACACCCCCTGCCATACGCCACTGGCGGCTAAATCTCTCTTATTATAAGCAATCAGCATGTTGAGAATATGTTTTTAGAGCAAAACCCGGATTTAACAGCAAAAAACGCGTTCTAATACGGGAGGATATTCCCGGTTAACCGCTCAAAAAGCACCTTTATTGCCGAAAACGCGGTTTTTCAAATTTACGTTCCTTTGGACGCCGTACGCGACACACCGGCTGGGAAGTGCCGACCCAGAGGATAGTCCACGTACGTGGATCTGCACTCCGCGGACACGGGCGGAAGCAAAAAAGACAATCGTAGGGCGGGGAAAATACCTAAACGCACTGCCGACACGAGCAGGATGGGAAACTACGACGAGAAAAACAAACGGGGAATGAAAATGAAAAAAAACGTCTCGTATGGCGAAACAAAGAGACTGTGGAAAAAATATAGCCGCGGTATCTCTCCCAGACAGGAAATCTATTACAGTGTCCCAGAGGGCCTGCTGTTTTTTCCACGGACGCAGACTATACGGCGAAAGCGGTCGTCTGGCACGAAACGCGGCACGCGATTCGAACGGTGCGGCCGCGTACCGAGTCGCGGATGGCGCTCGCGGATGTGCGCACGCATGCACCACCTCGTTTCTCTCTCTTTTCCGGTGACACGGACGTGGAGCGACTTTTTTTCTGCGTCTGGGACGAGTACCAAATGAGTGAGCAAACTTTTAGGGGTTTCCCCACGTCTGGCTGACGTCTCCCGTCGTCGAGGTGATAATCAATTATCGAAATACCGCATTCCGTAATGTAAATACCCGGGAGTATTAACGAATATAACCCTGGCCGAATAATTATGGGTGATTTTTAAAGAGAGTGTGTGGTTTTCGATTTGGCGTAACAAATCTGACGCTAATAGCTGAAATTATACAGCAATGGATCCAGGATGGGGTGCGTGACAAATATGCGACAAATTATTAATGCAAGGAATACATACACCGATCATACTTGAGTGGTCATAGTTATCAGCACGCAATGGACGAATGAATAACGACTCTAATGCACAACTTTGACGACTAGTACCACAAATATGACTCGAGGGCTATGATTACATTATCACACAGGGTTACATGCAATGACTCAAAAATCCTATCATTTCCGAAAAAAGATAATGTTATTCCGTTGAGCCGAATTCTTCTGAGTTACGCAACTAGATTTCGCGACTTACTGAAGTTTCAAGATTGCGCAGACGGTAAAGTGAAAGTCTGGTCCAGACGGTTAGCCTCCAGCTTAAATTTACTTGTCGGCTCAGCAAATTTAATCTTACTTTATGAATAATCGTAAAACTACGTACAATGAAATAATACAGGAAAGTTCTTGCGAATTTGCAAAAATATGGCGACCGTACTATATTAATTTATATATTTATATAGGTTTACCATGGCCGTATCCAGAATTTAAGCGGGTAAAACAGTCGTCTCAGGGCGCAGGGAGGCGGAGTAATAACATTTGTGGCGAGAATTATGCATCTCTTCCACATAAATACAAATTAAGCTCCTATTTAGAAAAAATGAAGAGCTTCAAGTAAAGCAAAAAGTGCTAAATACTTATCACTTATCGAATTAGCCAGAGTATTTCTAGCGTTCATGCCTACGAGATAAAAAAACGATATTTCTAAGGCAATTGGGGCGAAGAATTCCCTTCTTCCCAACAGTTAAAAAATAGAAATTAATAAATAATAGAAAATTAACAATAAATAATCGAGGTTTAACATTTTCAATGTCGTCCCGGGATCCTACTTCCCCGGTATCCCGGGTTACCGTAGGTAAAACAAACTTCCCGTTTCCAGGGAAAAGAAATCCCGGTTTTGCTCTTCAATTAAATTTATTTTCCTTCTGAGCATCACTCTAACATCCGTAGAGACAGACAGAACTCTCTCCTTTGGCCTTTTCATTACCAATATACGCTCAACTTTTAGTGTCAACACTGCTTTTTAAGAGTTATTATAAAACAACTGATAAAACAGCGATTTTATTAGAGCGGTTACATGAGGTTTTGTGATTTTGAGAGTCATGAGTAAAAATTTTAACTTTCTCACCTCAATTATTTTTACTCAATTTTAAACGTAGTTTTAAAAAACCGTCATTAACTAATTTACTTGTTTCCATTTGTGACATGAGAAATTTAAACGACAAACGAATTTATCTGATAAAAAATAAAAAAAAAACATTCTCAGAATGAGAAGAAACTGAATCATTTCGCCGTCAATTTGACTAAAAATTTAAACCCCGGAAAATTCCCGGGATCGACAATTTTTCATCCCGGAATTGTTAAAAACCCGGGAAATGACAAGTCCTAACCCGGACCTAGCGACAAACGTGGACACACAAGAATTGCATACAGCTTACTCGGGACGATGATGAATCGCGTACAACATTTCCCCACTTCTTGCGTCAACACCATGAATTTCTGCGGGCGAAATTTTTCCCCTCGGAATAAACCCCGAATTATCGACACTGTCGCAACCCCGCAATTTTTTCAACCTTTTTCCTGAGCTTTAAGAGTCTGAAGACGAAAGTGGAGAAAGAGCAGAGCAGCTTCCCCTATCGCGACAAGGCAAATAGACCTTATCTATTTGCATTGTCTGCGCGGGATTTATTGCACCGCTAGAGTGCAGCAGCGTCTGCCTCTCCCTCCCTTCCTTTGGCCACCCCTCCCTTCCCAGACGACCCAAGGACGCTCTGCCCTCCTCCCCATGCACTCAAAGACAACAAGTGTCTCTCCCTCGAAAAAAGTGGGATGGGAAAAAAGAATGCGATGCGATGGCAAACGTAATTTCATTCTAACCGTTTCGCCTGCGTCCGATTACTTACAGGAGCCGCTCACGAATGTTTTCTCTCTCTCGTCTTTAAGAGATGGCAGCTATTCTCCGGAAACAGAAAAATGATTTTCGTGTTGCAATAATGCTAGCGGCAATGATGTTGAATATGCGCGATTCCGTGCCTTACACCGCTAACTGAACGAAGAGGGTTAATTTGAAACTTGAAAAAAAATGATAGAGGTGGAGGCGTAATGATGATGATAATAATTTCACAAAGAAAGATGAAAAACAGGATTTTACCTTTACCACAGAGAGTTTATTCTATAACCATGATTTCGATAATAATAACTTCTCTAATGGAGACAGGAAGACCCTAATTATATCCATTTTAANCGGGACCGCAATGAGGAATTGCCTATCACCACTCCTCTCCAACTTATTCATGATATATATGAATAGTGGTTAGCATGCTAGCCTAGCAACGCCGAGGTCCCAGGTTCAAATCCTGGTCAGGGCATGGATGTTTGTGTTTGTGTTTATCAGGATTAATTGTAAGAGTGGTCTTAATAAACCAAAATTCGCCTAAATAAAGACGTATTATTATTAATATTAAAAATCCGAATAGTCGGGACTCGAACCCGGTACTTAGGGTTTGTAACGCTAGCTGCGCCACCGCGGTCGGATAAAATTTCCGTTTAACTATGTACTTATTGTAGAGTAGTGTCGTTTAACTATGTAACAATAGTAGACTTTAAAATTTACTGGTGATCGATTTATGGCAATTAATTCATTTAACAAACGTTAATTTAGCAGAGTTCTGCCAATCTTTGACCTGTTCCCGTTGTTTGTATAAGATCAGAGCCGCACCGTCCTATGGGTGCAAGGGGGCGGATGCATCTAAAGGGCCTCACACAAGAGGCCTAGCCAAACCATTATTATTACTACAATAACATTATATGTTGCTTTCTGTACGATACACACGGCTCATCTAGGAATGATTATGACGTGAAATTAAAGATTGGCGAACATTTAGAGGAAAGAATCAAAGGATAACTCAAGACGAGAAAGGAATATTTGTGCGGAGGATTTAATCGAAGAATTGGAATCAATAAAAGGTTTTCTGGTACCAAGAATAAATTATTTTCAGGTTTATGATTATATACGCATTTACCAGAGATTTGATCGGTCTTTCCTAATATTTAAATTGCTTTTAGAGTTTAACGGACACTTCCGGAGACAGTTGCTACTAAGCTCAGAAGTGATGTGAACTATTAACTCCTAGTGACCATTCACTTCGTCGGCATATGGAATATGCATAACAAGTTTTACTTATGTTTTGTGACCAATGTAAGCTGGGGAACGAAGTTATAAAATAATGGATTTTCAAAGTCTTACAGTAAATTTTTACCTGCAAATCAGGAAATGTACAGTTTTGGTATCTGATTTTGAGGGGCGGCAAATTATGTTCGCACCCTGGCGGCAGATAGGCAGGGCGTGGCTCTATATAAGACCTATAAAAAATATATATAAATATATAAATCTGACAGTTTTCCGATCGAATAAATCTTTCATTAAACACGAGGGAAAGTCGTTGAAAAACAAACCACACTTTCCACAAGGAGGGATGAGACTTAAAAGCACAGCACTGAACCGGAACCGAACCGAAACCTAACCGAAAACCGACACCGAATCGAAAACCGAAAAACGTTATTCTCTTCCGTGAAATCCTATCCCGAAACATAATAAATGAAATTTCCTACCCACAGCCGAAACCGAAAACCGTTTTTTAATCTCTTCCTATTTACAGTTTCCAAAATGAAAATTTAACTAATTTATAATAGCACTAAACATGTGTAAGAACGACTTGCACTAACTGCTTCTAATTTTTAGTTTAGTATTTAGTGTGAATTAATGGAAATGAAAAAAGGTATACGTAATAAAACAAACTTTTAGAAGAATATACAATTACAATGATCGAAACGGAAAAACCGGTTTCACGTTGGCAGTAGCGAAACTGGAACTGAACCGAAATTTCTTTTCCTCGTTGAACCGGAGCCACAAACCGGAACGAAATAATTACGGTTTGATGTTTGCTAAAAACCGGATGAACATCAGTGAAAAACGCGGAATGGGGCTTCAGCGGTTAAAATACCAGCCCGGAAAGCGGGAGACCTGGGTTCGAATCTTAGTCATACATTTTACTTCCGTATCCTTGAATCTGCAACGCTTTTTCTAGCACAAATTAGGGGAATTATCCAAGCGAGCCATTTTCACCTAATTCTCGAATATATAAAGCGTCTACCCAAGTTCTCCTCAAAGTATGTGTAACTTCAGATATTATACAGCTTACACATACCTATATATAATTTATCAACCTTAACTATAATGCGAGTTTTGAAAGCGTTTCGAGATAATTTTGAAAAACTGATGAGAATCGTCAGGAAAATTAGGATTAATCTAATAGTTGATGATTATTACGCTGAAAAGCGCGATTGGAGATAAGATATACCTATTTTCCCGCATGGATTAGAGGAAATTGTTACTAATGTAGCTGATTTCTTTCTGCTTAACGTAAGTCTAAGTTATCTAAAGTTTTCCGTCTGAAGACAATATCTTCAAAGATTGAATCAATTTCGGGAAATCCTTGGGTCGTGCGCGATTTCTGGGGATTTCCTCTGAGAGGGTTGAATTTAGTGCCTATCCAACGCCTTTCACGTTTTTAATATCACTCATTCCCTAAAAAAAGGTGAGCACTGTTTGTTTTTTACGGTAACCGGGAAAAGCTTGGGTGATAATTGCCAATTTTGAGATTGTTTCGCTAAATCTAGTGAGCTTTTCCATCTTTTGGCGACCTTTTCTGTTTTAGTGATTTCCTGCATTCTAAGAAACACGTTCTGTTAAGTCGTCTCTCCTCTACGTACTCTTAGCAAGACATGTTTGACTTGTATTGATATTAAAATGACGCATTCCTTACACATTCAGTTGATAAACGACTTTATATTTATATTAAACATTCAATTTGGGTAAGTTCCCAACCGATATTCTATTTCTGGAAGCGAGTTGAAGCTACTTTTTTACTACCTTTAGCGATATTTTTCTCGAGTTTAGCGACATTTTAGTAACTTCTCAAGTGGTATCTAGCAACATTTTCAAACATTTATTAGACTATCCAGTGTTAGTATTAGACTATCCAGTGTGAGTACTTTAAACAGCAGGAATGGCCAACCTATGACGCATTCATCTAAAGTGGCGTATTGCATTATTTTAAGTTGCGCATTAAACACGGAGAAGCATAAAAGACAAATATGTGACTCAATTTATGAGTACACGCACAAAATCACGTACTTACTTACATAGCCTACATCTGAGTTATAGAGAGCGCATTGATCATTGTATATGGAGTATGATAATGGTTTGCGTGGCGCATATATAATTAAATATGAAATAATTGACGTATGAACCATAGGAGGTTGAACGCTCTTTATATAGAACATCCCTCGACTGAAAAATAAATTACATTACTGCAATTTTATATTGAACGGAAGACGTGTGGGTGGGTGTTTTCCTACAGGGTCTTATTTCATTCCTAAATGCAGACTTAAATGAGTTAGTTAATAAACCAGTATAATAATTCCTTCTTATTATTGCTTTTTCTTCTGTTTAAACCCAACAGCTCTTTCTTTAGACACCCCTATGACATAATGACGGACGTAAGAAGATGCTAACTAGTCTCAATATCGCCCTGAAACAAATTAGAATATTACTATTATTGTTATTAAAAACAATGATTTAAAATAAGATAAACAGATAAAACAAATTTTTATGCTCAAGTTTCCCTTACGTACGTCTGGGCAAAAATATTAATTTAAAAATCTATAAGCGATTCTGATCTTTGTTAATTTTATAAATTCTATTTGCTGCTTGTAAGCTGAGTCGAAGCAATTTTTTTTTATTTTCAACGACTTTATATTCTCATGTATGTATTTCTTTTTGTGAAATGAATATGTATCTCATCATAAAAAGTATTATTATTATTATTAGTAATATTACAAGCCCTATCACACCGACTTACGGAAAATGTGCCGAGCGCGAAAATGAACAAAAACAGACAAAAAATAATACGTAATTCATTCCGATGTGTTGATTTCATAGAAAAGGAAATTAAATCCCAAAGCTCAACAGATCAAAAAACTGAATTTCAAATATAAGTAAACACCCTAAAAGCGGAGAAAGGAAAGCTTTCCCATTCGTGGTTCTTCGCAATAAAAAGTTGTCTTTGATAAAATACTCCGTATGACGGTTTTGTGATCGAAATTCGGAGACAAGGGCGTCTGGAGGTTACTTGGTAATCACTCTTCTGACGGGGAAAGAGAATAGCATTTTTGAGGGATGTCGGGTGGAACCATCGAGAAAAGACCGCTGGGTGATGTATTATCGGGCCCTGATAAAGAAACGAAATAAGAGAAACACGTTACGACACGGAATAACGAATACTGAATTCAGCGCGATAAGGCGAAAAAGACATCTAACCTAGATTACATTGAAGTATACTCTACGTAACTAATATTTCGGACCTGCTTAATTAATTAAAATATTTTAAAATTTGTTTCAGAAAAGTAACTCGCGAGATGAATAAGCACCCCGCAAAGTGTTACGCAACTGAGTAAATTTACATTTTTGAAAATTTCTTTAAATTGGAGAAAAATATCGACGCCGACGAAATCGACGGATTTTAATTAAAGGTGATTTTCTAGCTAATATCAATAATAATCACGAAAATAATAATAATACATTAAAATCACCTTTATTGGGCGAGATTGGGACTAGAGAGTCCCATCTTCCATCTAACCCGTCCCGCTGCGAGTGGAAATGTCCCGGTTTAGCGGTTTGGTCCCGGTCAACTCTCCATCTAGTCCCGATTTGTACGAAAACTTAGTTAGACAAGACAGATATGGTGATATTCTGAGATGGTAACGAAAGAATACTCAAGGACTGTAAATTACCGACATTTTTACACAACGCACTCGCAAGTAATGAGTAACGAACTCAAATATTATTTCTAATGTTTCCAAATAACGTTACGATGGCGAACTCTCTTCAAAATTTGATATCCCGGTTAGTTGTCGTCGGGTGGGGCAACCATAGTTTTTATCCTTAACAACTACAGAACACGGCTTAAATTCTGACGACTTAATTTGTAGTAATCTGTAACAATAGGATTAATAAAAAATATGCGACTTTTCTCAGGAACCTAGATCCTATGTAATATAAAACACACTGCAAAATACAACACACACACCTAAACTAAAAAGTCAGGACTAAAACTTCCTGTGTTTTAATTTTTCCTACAAGAATTCCTGCTACCATACCATTATGAATGAAATATTTACCATTTGTCTATTGATACGGGATAAAGAAAAATGTATCTTTTATACACTTATGTCTCAATCTTATTCATGGCTATGATGATATGAAAGATGCTGAGGTATGAGTCATGTTGAATAATGAATTAATTAACAATCCTCTTTATACAATGTTACGAAAAAGTGTAACTCGTAAAGTCACTGTGCTTCTCTAACGTGGGCTTGTTCTGCTTTCTTTCTCAGTTTCTAACTCAGTGAGAAAAGCAAAGGCAAACTACCTCACTCCTCACCCTGCCTAGTAAGCCTCATTTCCCTCGCTTAACTATTCGTAGCTGATGGTAGAGGGGATGAGGTCCCAACCGGCCTCTGGGCTGAATGCTTTACAAGAATCCTCCTCATGACGAGAACGAATTTAGACCCGTAGACACCGATTTTGCGAATAAACATGCCCAATTTATAAAGCACGAAACTCACTGGGTTATTACCACAGAAAACCACGAGCAGAAACGTTCGCGATCCACCAAAACACGCGTTTCGAGACATAATCTTTTGACACCCGGAGTGCATTCATATGTTATGTGAGGTAACCTTAAGGTCGATCGCAACGTCGCCCTAGTTAGATACCGAGCCACTGTTGCGTCGGAGGAAAAGCGTAGACTGTAGATTTTTTCCGCGATTCCGAGCGAAAAAAGGCAGCGATACGAACCGTCAAAACAAGGAACGTAAGGGGTCAAAAAACGACCGTGGCACGGAAAAATCCCGACAAGAAAAAAGAGAGGGGGAGGAAGAGGCGCGACGGCGGTAAAAAAATGAACTGCTGAACTGCGAACCGCGCATTACACATCGGACCCGTAAAAAAAGACCATCGGACGGAGAGGGAGAAGACATTTCCACCCGTGTCATGAACGGAATTCCTCGGGCACCGCGGATGGGGAGGGCGCTTACAAGAAGACACGTGTAACGGGCTGAGGAAAATATAACAATGCTATCCGGAAGAAATGCGGCATGGTAATCAATCGACATATTTTAGCGGGATTGGTGTTAAACCGAGTGCGACGGAAATACGCATGCCGTGGAGAAGCGTGAAACATCGTAGCCTCAGTGTTTCTAACGTCACGGCCTATATTTCGAGGATTTTTACAACGAAAAGCGTTCAAACCCTTCCTTCTAGCACTGATCCACACGATCTGAATAGATCTAAAACAACACTCACTAACTTCAGAGCGCATTTTTCTTCGATTAGCCGCTTTTGAGAAGTTTGGATGGATCTCGGACAATAAATAGTCACTTTTAGCGAAATTTAGATGCTCGAGGACTTGAACCGCGTGGTAGCGGGACAACCCGCCAAACTCCACCCCAAGTTGTTACTTTCCATCCGCGACAATCCGGTCCCCTTGACACGAGCGATTACAACTATTAACTCCCAGATAATTTGTGAAATCTCTTTGACATTTCCCGCAAGACGAAGACGAAACAAAGCGAAGAAAGTTGTTTGCAAAAGCGGCGGGGTATTTCACCAGCTGACTGGTGACGTCAAATTTTAGCTCGCACGGAAACATAACAATAGGGTAGAGGGCACCCGGAATCAATCGCTAGACGATAATGTTTACCGTAACCGTTGAGTGTTATTAATGAGAAGAAGTTGAGCGACGATTATCTTTTCACCAGACTAATATTCTAACGAAAAATACGCTTTATGGAAGTAAAAGACGCTTCGAAAACCTCCAAGGACTGGGACATCAGGTGTAGGAATCGTCTTCAATACTCATTTTCAATACAACGCCTTTCCACGAAACTCCCACATTAATCCTCAAGTTACACGAATTCTCAGTTCAACATCACCAGTTCGGAATTTCCAACAGCTTCTTTCGGCTGAAACAAACCACCTAATAACAAAACTCGAGCGCGGTGGCTAAACAACGTAGAGAGAAACTGGAAGATGCCGACCGAACCACGTTGTAAGTCATCCTACGGGACACCTACACGTATATCCCGCATTGTTCTCCCCGCACGCCAACGCGACCAACGCCTACAACAACACGCACTTGCAACAACAGCGGGCACGCACAGAAAACTCCCGCCACTCGAAACGCACGACACGCGCCGGACTGTCGCAAGCACTCCTACACCGTCTCGGACACACCATCCTCAAGAGCCGAGCCAAGAGTACGCGAGAGATGGTACTTACAGTTACTCCTCCTCGGTCTATCCTTCTTCTTCCCCAACGTACCGCCCCAAATTCCAGGGGTCCTCATCGACCACCGAAGAGAAACTGTCCCTCACATTGAGCACCTTCCTAACCACCACGCGATCCAGAAAAACATCACACGAATATACATGCACACGTAGGGGCGCTGTAGAAGCCGAGAGGCGTCCGAGAACACTTCCCTCGCCGCTGCGTGAAAGCGAACTAACACGCACCGCCTTCCTACCAGCGTCCATGAACAGACGGAGATGACTGCAGACGGTCTTTTGTCTAGCCGTACTTATCTGCTGTCTCGCATAACACAGCCCGCCCTCCTCCGCCACTTCCCCTACCGTCTCCGACCTCCCCTGAATCGTCTGGCTCCCTCCCCTAACTTGCCTCCCATACAAGCCCGCCGGCGTATAAGGTAGTCTAGCGGCCGGCCTGCGAAGGACTTTCCCCAGTTCTCCCGATGTATTTAAAACTTAAAACGGCTAGCGCTGTTTAAGGGGGCTGGAACGAGATACCTGCTGCAACAATGGGATGCTGGGGTCTTTCTCAGCTTGTTTAAAAGACACCGGGGAGGTGGAGTGTTGTAGGACGAATAGGAAGGGGTTTTCTCTCTCTATCTGTTGGCGATTTTTTTCCGCGGATGTCTTTTCGCCCGTTTTGGCATGGCGAAAGGCACGGGAGGATTTGCTGCATACGACATTCATACGGCGATAGGTGATGGCTATTGTTTCATAAAGGAATTTTTCCCGAATTCAGTCGTTTTAAAGGGAAACGATTCGAGGGCAACGAAGTGGTGGGATTAAAACTGGAGCTCGAGTTGAAATTTGCGAAATACTTCCCGAAACAAGGTTGGTTTAAAGATCATAACTCTTGTATTACTGTTTTATTATTGACTGTCTGTAAAGTATTCAGCCCGAAGGCCGGTTGTGACCTCATCCCCACTACAAAAAGCTAGGAGGGGGAAGTGAGGCTTACTCTTAGGATGAGGAGTGAGGTAGTTTGCCCTTGCTGAGCCAGAGTGCTATGAGCAGAACAAGCTCACGTTAATGAAGCACAATTACTCGACGAGTAAACATTTTCGTAACACTGTATAAGGAGAAACCTTAACTAATGCTATTATTCAGCATAACTCATACCTTAGTAGCTTTCATATCATCACAGCCATGAACAAGACTGAGACAAAGCATATAAAAGATACATATCTCTCTATCAAGTACAACGTTATTTTATATGCTTCTATTCGAACTGGGAAACAAAATAATGGTATACATGTATGGTGGTGCCTCGACTTACGAACTTAATTCGTTCCAGTTCGTAACTCGAAAATTCGTACACCGAAACCAGGGGCGGATTTACAATTCGGCGCAACTGGCGTTAGCCAAGGGCCTCATTCCCAAGTGGGGCGTCAATAAAACTGCCCTTATGATCTATTAATGATGTATGAACCACCACTGTTTTTTAGAGATACGACGCATTCACGGGTTACTGTTTATCGCTTCAAGAAAGAAATGTACGCATAACATTATCCAATGCTTCGGCCCCAACTTACAACCCAACCCAACCAGGGTCGTGGAAGATTAAATTTCTGCGATAACGTGTGAAAGTGTTTTTATTTCTTTGATAATGTGTTAAGTAAGTCTGCCTTATATATTTGTAGAATTATTTACATAGTTTAAGCAGTTAAATAGTTCAATGTCTATCCATCATTCAATATTATTTCTGGTATTGGTGGGTGGGATGCTTTCAAAAATTCAATCGAGAAACCAGAATTCCTCGGGAAAGATAGTCGTAATAATTTAAATAAAAGTACCACTTAAGATTCAATATTTTGTTAATCACTGCCTTTTTGACGTGACTGAGTATTTACTGTCAAGTATTTAATGAATTAATATTTGCAATAGTATAATGCTTTATCGATATCGGTCTATTGTTGGAAACCTGGTAATTAGTCAAAAACCTAGTGCTGTCAAGTCGCTCATTAAATTGGAATTGTCTTTTTGTTACTAGAATGGTGCGGCTCTATTTCACATATTGAAATTTCACACAAATATCAAACTCTGCTCTCGTTAAAATTATGTATTAAAAATACATAACGGGGGTAATAATTATCAGATTAGCGAAGCAATGCATTCCAAGTATTTTATAAATAAGGACAGAAGAAAGCGTAGTTTCTAAGAGATATTATAATGTGTGCGAAAAACGGACTTTTACTAATGTTCCCTTTGTGGCCCTGATTTATATTATTTTGTTAAAGTTAAACTTCAGATAATAGTTAATCTCCACGCTAATCTATCCTGTATATAGGGGGTTAACTTTAATCTTCCCTTAAATTCTATCAAAACATCGTGATACCTGTCCCTAAAGTGAACTTTACTTGAAGTCAATTTTATGCATACATAAATTGACTTCAAGTAAAGTTCACTTTAGGTACAGGTATCATGATGTTATACCAATAGGAGTGAGATTTTTGTTAGTTTCATTGCTTTCCCCCACAAACTTTGATACTTTCTTCGGGATACCTTTCGCTAATAAGTGAAATCAACAATAAAATTTGGAAAATAATAGTTTTGAATTTCAAAGGAACAGAAGATTGGCCACCACGGAACCTATGGCAGGGGTCGGCAAGAAGCTCAAGTCTGAAGCCCGCCCTGGTTTTTCCCAACTTTACAGGATCTAACACTACTCCAAGCTACGAATACCTATAAAACTTCCCGATGTATACCCATGTAAAACACGACGCTTCACAACAATCCTTTTTTCCAAAAGTTAAAATTAATTCAGTTTTCTTATGCAAGAGGAAAAATGGCTTTCAGGATGTGAAATTGGCAAAAAAACCTCCACACGCCTTCTCCGGTCAGCTCCGGTCAGAGGAAGAGAGCTCCGGGTCAGATAAGGAAAATGCTCGGGTCAGTGGGGACATTGAGGTGGCAACCCTGCGCGGGAACCTTTTTTCGGGACCGGCGAATGGGTTACGAAAATTCCCATTATAGTCTGACCGTTTTCAGTCATAACATCGTGTTAATGCGGGTCCGCGGACTCAATGGATTTTTCTCTTCCACCCAGAAACACGTTTCCGAACTCTTTTTCCTTTTCAACTCGCCGACGTTTCATGTATCGCCGGGCGGCGAATGACGGAAATTTTTAAGTCGAATTCACTTGAGTTGGGTTTTCGTTTCTCGGGAGCGGCTATGATTTTCGGGTCTTCGTCGCAATAGCAGCAGAAACCGGAAAAGGGGGAGTTGGCTTTTGAGTCTGTTTCGGGATCTGATTTATGTAGAAAATTTATTTTATCTAGAAAATTAATTTTATTCCGAAAATGAAATTTTACTTAGAGAATGTATCTATTTTCTTTGAATATATTTTTTATTTCAAACTTTAATTTTTATTCAGAAAATTCGCATTTATTTCGGAAATATATTTTTATTTGGAAAGCAGACCTTTTTAAGAAAATTTATTTCGTTTACAAAACCTTTTCGGCTAACGAATGTGACTCCGGAAAAAAATATCCTCATCACCCTAAATATAATTGTGTTTTTCTAAAATAAAATAACACTGAGCTACCTATTTTATGACTCCCTTGATCCCTTTATTGTATTAAATTCACTTGCTTCGCTGAAGTTCCATTAAAATTTACTTTTTTATTCTTCTTAAACTTATTATTCCTGAGAAGAGATGACTAAAATGACCCGGTCTGCCTATGAACTTTAGGCTTTATGATCGAAATATTAGGATTGGGATGAAATTCAATGAATGATAGAACAAAGGCAGAAATAGTTTGAGGGTGAATGCCAAAGAAAAAAATAATCGCGAGTTTCTGATATAGCAATTTTTTGATAATTTCTACAATTACTACGACTAAATGTTATGATTCTTACAGATAAAATTCCCTACATCGAATTATAATCATTGTTTTGGTTGAGAAATAAACATATGAGTGAACAATTTGAGAAGGGTCGGCATTGCACTCAGGTGCGCTGGGGACCTCACCTTGTTCGTCCATAAGTGAAAGCTTTGCCGTACTGTTATATTTTCCAATTTCTATGACGAAGTAATTTTTGTTGCTTATTTCAGTTGATGAAAACAGACAACATTTCTTGTAATTCGATGTTTTGCTATTATTTGGAAAACTTATCGAAATGACTTTTTACTATACGAATTTTTACACATTTCTGGAAAACATGTTTTACGTTTTACTTGTATCTTTTTATGGGATCCGCATGTAATCTATTCGCCTTAGGACTCCGTTAGCCTAAATCAGGTGTCGCCAACCTTTCTGTACTTACCGCCCTCCTCTAAGTCACCTACCTTTAGTAACAGGTCACCATTGTTTTAAGTGGAGAATACATAGCCAGTTAAGTGCCGTGAGATTCCCGCAGGCCCAAATATTCTCTCGAGTGCCACCTTGTACCACGTGACACAGGTTCACACTATCTATCTAAGAAATATTCCCCACCCACATGAAAACTCAAATCGCCCACTTAAGAAAGCTCATATACTTAAAACGTATACCAATTAGAGGAACAAGACTGGGAACCTCTGTCATAAATCCCCTCCTAGTATTGAACTGCAGGAGGGAAGATCTGATTAACGACGAAAGCTTTTCAAAAAATTCAACGGTCCAGAATTTTTAGGTGAACTAAAGGATATTGTCATTCCGGTGAACAGCGAGAGCGATCTTCAAGAGGCGACGGCCAAGCGTTACAAGGAAATAATCGCTAAAACAGATAGTTACTTCTGGTCGTTCTTTCCGAATAGCATCAGAGAATGTAATCGGGAAGATTAGGTAAAGTGTTTATACACCCCCTGCCATACGCCACCGGAGGTTTGCATGGTACAATTCTAAAAAAAATATTCGAAACCGACAACGTCAGTACTCGAATTATACGACATAGAATTATGATATCGCCATTTTTGATGTATTACAATTACAAACATCCCACTTATTACTGTGTAAACTTCAGACCAAATCTAAACGTAAGTTTAGAATGTGTGAATCGGAACATCGTTGGGTGTAATTTTACGCAAAGTGAAAATAGTACTTACGCGAAATTCTAAGAATAGGAGCCTATTTAAAATGAATCATTCGAATGTTCCATAGCAGACAATTTCCCCTTGAGTTTCGGACCGACTCCAATCTTTTCGGGCTCTCCGATTCACTTTTTGCTCTTCCTTACACTTCAATCTCCCCTCCCACATCCAATTTAAGAGCGGTACGATGACCCTATTGCCATGAAAGATGGTCAGGGCGAAAAACGTCCATGTCCCAGACAGGATTTGAACTCACGACCTCCTTGGTCGGAAGGATTTGAAACGCTACCCACAGCTCTTCAAGCCCGAGGTCGACTTCTTCGTAAACAAGAAGAATGTAACAAGTGCAAGCGGAGATTCGAGCCTGCGGATTGGTCTTATTTTGGCGGCTGGGAGTTGGCGTTGCTTTTTTATCCTTTTCATCGTCAGGAGGAAAGTGACCGAGAGCAGAAGAGGATTTGGATCTTTAAAACATTCCGCTTAACGACGCCTGAGCTCCGAAAATCTCCGAACAAAGGACGAGCGGATTTCGAATGAATAAATCGATGGGGAACCTAAGCACTGGGAAATAGGAGGAGGAATTTTTCTATCCACCCACTGGGAACGGGAGAAGGGTATATCGCCCTATGAAGTTAAACTATTGTTATTATTTGAATCTTTTCTTTCTCTCACAGGACTGGAGACATTCACCTATTACGGGTGTACCTCATCGAAGGAATTTCGCTGAAATTATTTTAATTCTTTGGTTAAGTTTATTTTTGCATGTTATTTGGGTTTAATTTTAAGCTAAAGGCAAACTAATGAATTTCCTGACTGTTTCATGTACTTAACAGAACAGATCATTGTTATTACTAAAATTATTATTATTATCATTATTATTTACTCTTACACCGAGGCTAAGCATTAATGGTCTCTCTTTTACCTAACCTCTGGATATATTGCATGATAATAACGAAACTAATAACCAAAAACGATTGACTACAGTTAACTTAAGTCTAGAAAAATAAATCAATACATCCAAACAATTCCGAAAACATATATACGAGAAAATTGGTACAAACAGTAGATACAAATTAATAGGCAGTCAATAAACTAATACGTAAAACTAGATAAATATGTTAATTTATTAATGGTTAAAGTAATTATGCTAAGTTTTTTAACCATTAATGTTATCGAGATACACTAAGTCACGGCTGATTACATCGATTCTAGATAAAGATGCACATAAAAACGCAAAGATTTGGGTTGTGGGGAAAAAATCCTCAACTGAAGGTTTATAGGGAAAAACCCACGATGCGGGAAAACACCCTCACAAGAAAGGGGGCAAAAAAAAACGCGAAAACACAGGTAATAAATATACTATAACCAGCGGGGGATGCAGATGATATTCAACACATCTGTACCATAGTGATGGTGTATCGGAACATACGTACCTTGTCGGAATCTTCTGATTAATAAGCGATTAAAATAATGAATAGTATTCGAATTAAAGGTACTTCAAACGTAAGTAGTGGCATTTTTAAAAGCATTTCGGTAGTTCCGGGAATCGAACCCCGGACCGCTTTTTACGGATGTTCGTCTATAAATTATTTTGTAATCTACACCAACTTTTTGTAATTCTTGCCCAATGCTGGGCTCAAAGAAAAGAAAGCATACATTGAGATACAGATATGCCCAGAATACTTGTAATGTAATGTGAGTTAGAGTCGAGAGGTTTTGGAGAAAGGAATTCGAAAGAATTTGTAAATAAAAAAAAATATATTCTCATTTATTTACCGACCAATTTGGCGTTTTTTGATCGTTTCAAAGCCAAAGGAGGAAAAACTACGACAAATACGACCGTATTTATTTAAAAGTGGGTGCATTCCTGAAGTATCTTTGATGAGGTTGTTTTTGCTCAAATCATTAATCGGCTGAAAGTTCGGTTCAAAATACGAAAATTATCGCTAAAGAGATAAAAATCGAGTCATTTTGTATTCATAGCAATCACAAAGACGTAAGATATTTGTCGCACATATAAATTACTAAGGCAATCTATCGATGAAATTTCGTAGAAATATAAACCCCAAAGGATAACTCCAGCATTTTTTAACGACGGAAAAATATCGTTAAGTTTTCATGAATCGATTACTTTAATTTATTTCATATTATTAGTAATTATTTGACTGATGTGTATTCGGTTACGATATTCACTCGAAGTTTTAAGTTCCTAAATTACTCTATTCCATTGAAATCACGCCTATAATTATTTCAGCATTCAGAATCACAGTAATATAAACACAGAATAACTCTCATAGCCATAAAATATTCACCCTTGAAATACAAAATTTCACAGATTCAAATAGCAAAAATACCAGAGTGACAATTTCAAAAATCGATCAATCTGAAATGTTGTCAGCACTGCGTGATATGTTTAAATAGAAAGCTCTGCAATCTTGAAAACCTTTACCGGCTTGCAAACTTAGAACGTGAGAGTAACTGCGGCTAAATAACAGCTGTAAATCGATACGTGTTATTAAATTGTGCTATTGTAGTACGTGTTACCATCCCAACATTTTACTCGGCAGTACCTTTAAAAAGACTACATTCGGACGTATCGACTTCATAAATTACTAGCGCTAATTGCATACTTTTACGTGAAAGTTTAATTCTTCCACAGTCTGTGACGAGATAGAAAGTTCCAGTATATGTTCCAGTATATCCCAGTCCCCCGCTATAGGAGAAGTGCAGCCGGCTATGAAACCGTAGATTCATGAAACTACTTAAAAATGCATGGCCGATATTTTAAATCGGATTAAGGAGTCATGACCCAGTAAGATTTCTCTTTAATCTTCGCCTGATGCAACGTCTTTTCGCTTTGTCTACCTCTCATAAGTACAGAAAGAAATCGACTTAATGCCTATGTTACGTGAAAGGGCTTGGTATTACACCACTTCGTCTGGTATCGTTACGAAAGACGTAGCTTAGATGACCTGAACTAAAGGTACTATATCGTACATTGATAGAATATTTAGGGATTCATTGGAATGGGGCAGTGCTTTCCAATCTTTTGCCTTCACGGCACACTTATACATTGGCACAAATTTTGCGGCGCACCCACAAACCAAACGAAAATTAGTTCCAGCGTATATTCAACTTGAAAAATAGAAAGAAATTGATTAAGGGGTAAAATACTTCATTACTGTCTCGACGAATAGATTTAGATTTTTACCCTGCAAGCCGCCAGTGGCGTATGGCAGGGGGTGTATTAACACCTTACCTAATCTACCCTATCATATTTTCTGATGCTATTCGGAAAGAACGACCAGAGGTAACTATCTGTTTTAGCGATTACTTCCTTGTAACGCTTGGTCGTCGCCTCTCGAAGATCGCTGAACACCGGAATGACAATATCCTTTACTTCACCTAAACATTCTGGACCGTTGAATTTTCTGAAAAGCTTTCGTCGGTAAACAGATCTTCTCTCCTGTAGTGAGTTCCACCCGAGTGATTTTATCATTGCCGTAACGCTACTGTCGAGCCTGAAATCTCCACTAACAAAACGGGCTGCTCTACGTTGAACCATCTCTAAATCTGAGACTAACTCTACTTCGTGTGGATTCCAGACCGCGCAGCAGTACTCTACACTAGGACGAATGAGGAAAAAGTACGCAATTTCTTCAACTCTAGATGGGCATTCCCTCAGGGTTCTACTTATTAATCTTTGCATTCTATTCGCCTTTCCTATAGAATCTCGAATATGTTCCATGAAGGATAAACTGCTGCTGAGTGTAACTCCTAGGTATGTATTTTGACGCACGGACTCTAGAGGATATCCTGAAATTTGGTAATACTTACTAATCGAAAAAAATATGAATTAGTGCGCATATGCAGAATACACAATGTAGTTCCACCGAACAACCAGCAAAATATCCAAGAGTTAAAGCGTTCCACGGAATGAATCGCTGAAACAGACTTCTGGTAGTTCTTTTCGCATACCATCAGCTGTAGTTAATAAGGTAGATTAGTTGAGTAGTCAATACAGCAGTAGTATAGTTAAAAGTGTTTTGACAGCTGAGGTAATTTCGAATTCCCATACGAAATTTAGACTCCCACTGGAAACCGAATCCGGGACCGCTTTCACTGAAGTAGAACTCCCGGATAGCCAAGTGGGCTCGTTGCCCACTCAGCTATCCGGGAGCCCAGGAGTCAATACACCCCCTGCCATACGCCACTGGTGGGTCGCGCCGCATAACTACAAGTAGATATGTGACATTCACAGACAAGGTATCTAAGCCCCATAAGCACTAGGTTTCTTAACATTTTTATTTTTCCTCCGTAGAGAGGACGGCGATATAACCCCACCTCCCGCTCTCCGCCGACGCCTGTCAAAAATTTCGAGGCCAGACTATCGAGACATGGCGAAGATTAATGATGGCTGCGTTACCTTCGAACCAACGACCTACTGTTCCCGATGCGGACTTTGAACGCTAGCCCATTCCGAGGGATGGTCCCGGGGCCCTTTATTGCTTTCCAAGATAAATTGACGCCAATTTCCCGTCGACTTAATCGAGGAGAGAATCCCCACCCCGACACTTTATATCCCGTCCGGATAAAGAAAGAGCGGAGATTAAACAAAACATTCCGAAGAAACGGCACTTCTCTTTTTTCGCTCCGGCAATACTCAAATCGGTGTAAAGAAAATATGCTGAATGAGCCCTTTGGAGCCAGTTTACGCTTTGGCACTTGCCCAAATATTTACGGAGGAAGAGAGGTAGGGATACAAGAGGGAATTAAATAAAGAGAAAATGCGAGGCGAAAATCTCTTTTTAACGGCTTTTGCTAAGCGTCGCTTTTAATGCCTTGAGATGCCGGCGGGAGAAAAAATTGGCCGTGTCAGCGGGTCTTCCATCGGGAATGAAAAACAGACCGAAAAACGATTTGATTAGGAGGAAATGAGGAGAAGGAATTGCCTCTTACGCTTTGAGGTAGCTTTGGCGTGGGATGGATAGGCACGGGTACAAGTATTCTACAATTGATAAATGCGTCGACGGAGAAAACCCTTGCTCCTGATTCAGTGCAGTTGAGAGGAACAACGTTGTCGTACAAAATTGGTTAGATAAGATGTGGATTTACGGACCTTAGGAATTATCCTTCATGAAAAAATCATAATCATCGCAACCACCGACTTATTTAGTTAACCATCTCTCAGAGACGTAGCCAAGGGGGTGGTTTAGGGGGTTCAAATCCCCCCATGATAACCGGGTCAACGATAAACTATATTAATATAGGTAATATTCTATATTTAAGCTTGGTATTTGAAAAACGTGTTGGAAAAACAGGCATGTGTTGGAAAAAAGCTACCACAGAGTACATTTACTTCTAATATCCAAGAAATTAAAAGCGCAAGGATTAAGGAAAAGGTGTTAACTTTTGCGCGGTGAAGCCGTGAGGCTGAATCCCTAGGAATAACAAGTGCGAAAAATAGAGACATGACTGGGACTCGAGCCCAGGTCTCCCACTTTCCGGGCAGGTATTCTAAAAGCAATCCCTAACAATGTGGAACAGACGCGTAGATCAGTGGTTAGAAAACCTGCCCGGAAAGTGGGAGATTTCATTATTTTTCACACTTGTTTTTCCTTGAAATTAAAAGGGATTAAAGGAACGATCTCCGATGAACAATCAACATTTGAAAATACTAAAGAACATCTGCGGCCCATGAACTGTTTCACTTGACCAAATCCGTCCCACTGAGAGTTCCTTGAACTGTGAAAAAACTAAAAAGCGTAGGGGGACAATAAAGACACAGGAATGGGAGCTATTGAGCAATGGCGGGCGAAGAAAAGCACGGCTCTATCGACTCAGAAATGTGAAAAACATTCATCGGTCGATAAGTGATGCTAAATCGCTTGATTGGTCTGCTTCCTCATGTGCAGACAAGCATCGACTTCGAGGTGGTCAGTTACTCCACTTTTATCTCGACAGACGCGTTTCTAAGAAAAGCCGTGTGTGCTCATGAAATTATCCATCGGTTTCCCCTTCCCAGACTGTCTCAGTCACGCTTTTTTGAAGTGCTGCATGACTCCTCGCTTCCCCCGCACCTCAAAACATGAAATTGCATCGCAGACGGCGGCAGACGCGAATTAAAGCGCTCCCGATTCCCGTTAACAGAAGGCGCACGTCGAATTTCCGCGTACCCGTCACGTTTGAATAACTAATCAATCGCTGTACACTGCTTTCAAAAATAAAGCGTGCGAAAAACAACTCATACTGAGAAATTATGGGAGGTTCATAGAGGGCAAAGACTCGGGGACGATTAGATTTAAAAATTTGGGCCCGTAGATAGCAAAGTGAGTGACACGTTCGCCTTTGGTGAAAGCAGTCCCGGGTTTGATTTCCAAATTTGAAATAAGTTTAAATAAACAAATAACGTCTTTATTTTGGGCGAAATTGGGACTTTAGAGTCTAATCTTCCATTTACCTCATCGTTAATGTAAAAAAGTGAATAAAATGATGATAAAAGTTAATTTAAGTCTACAGAAATTGGAAGGATTTCGTTGTGGATTAAAAAAAAAACCTCAGTGAAGCTTAGGGAAAAATATCCGAAGCAGGAAAACACCCACAAAGAAGGGGGTGTGAAAAACCTGCACAAACGTACTAAGAGAAGCAATTAAAAGATAGTAAAACAAATACCCTCATTGCAGCCTTGAAATAAAAACATGGTTAAAAACAAAAGTTCACGATTAGTCGATGGACCGAGTCAGTAATATCATATGCGCATAGAAATACAATACTAAAATTACACAATTAAGATTACTTAAAAATACTAAAGTTAATCATAGAATAATAAACATAAGCATCACAATTAATTAATGTAAGGAATACATCTCAGTAAACTCCAGTATTTGGGCAAAGGAAAGAAAAAAAGAGAGGATAGAACAAGGAAGAAGATAAATAATAATGATGATGTTAATAAGTTAACATAAGATGTTAAGTACATCACTTATTAACTTATCATAAATAATGATAAGTTAATAAGTGATGTATATAAGATAAAAATGTCGTACTTGACTAATTTCATAGTAAACTGGGGATGTGCAACGACTGAGTACATAGGGTATGACTCTCCATGGGAAACTATGAAAGTGTGGGAGGGGACAGAAATCTGAAAAATAGAAGGACATCATTTAAGGATGGCCCTAAGAAAGCTGGAATGGAAGCTGTCGAGGACCCAATCACAACTAATGCTAGATTAAGCTGTTTGATAGGAGGAAATGAAGTAAGATTTCAATAAGTTGGATAATAATAATTTAGGAGATTTAAGTTGGTACCTCTCTGTATAAGATGAGAGGTGAGTGACATTCTATTAATGCGGAACCTTCTTGTGGGTTCGATTAATTCAGATTATCTCCTCGATAGGATACATTTTAATGTCCCTATGAGGAGGTGTAGACAAACCCTCCTTTTTCGTGAATCTTTTGGGAGGGTGGATGTCTGCAAATATGAGCCGCTCACCACAATGATGAGAGCGGCTAATGATATCCTGAAAAGGAATAATGTAATCGATACATTTTATGATTCATTCTATTCTTTAAAACGCAAATTGTACTCCGTCTTTTCCTATTAATGTCAGTGTTTGTTTTTAAATTATTTTTGTGTTGTGTTTTTTTATATTAAATCATATGTAATTGTATCACGGAACCTGTATGCGATAGATAAATTATTATTAATATTAATAAGTAATGTCATAATCATATGTATTAAAATACCTAATATATTGAATAAACTCCCAAGGGATTTAAGAAATATAGATCGTATGAGCACTCTTAAAAATAAAGTATTGGAATGGTTATTCAATGCTAAATAAAAATGTACTGGTATAAATAGAAGTGAAAAAAAAATGATGGAGCAATACCAATACTTGTAAAAACTGGGCACATGCTGACAATTCCATAATTGGACTTAGCGGGACCATAAAAAAATCAATCTTCAATTCTGAGGTACTGTAATTTAATGTACTGTAATTTTGTAATTCAATTTGTAATAGTTTTGAACTTCAATTTGTAATAATTCAGTAGTTTAATTTGTTACTGTTTTGGACATCAATTTGTAATAACTTTGTAGTTCAATTTCTATTTTGTCAAAATTTGTTTATTTTTTGTAAAGTTTTGACATTCAATAAAATAAAATTAAATTTAAATAAGTACCGAGTAATGATCATATAAAGTAATCGGCGGTTCCAGAGGGAGAATCGCTAGTATCTTGATGACTTTGCAAGGATAGCTAAGGGAAAATGGTGTAGGTAACTTAGCACGTAAAGGCGTGAACCTAGGAAAAATCGCAAGGAAAAACGAACGAAACGAAAAAAACAGCTAGGAGGATATTCTGGCTCGATAGCTTAAATAGATAAACAATATCCGCCCAGAAAGTGAAAGATTCCTGGTTCGAGACCTGGTCCTCTCAGCCTTTTCTTGAAGCCCGTTTCTCCTAGGGATTTAAAGCTAAGGGTGTTGGACCTCTAACTGTCCACAATTAACGAAAACATTTGAAATCATCACGAAACGTGGCATTTTAACTGTTAACTGGAGAGAATTAAGCCCTAACATTACTGTCACATAAAGACGAATATAAAAGGAAATTCTCAAATCACCTCCTGGGCAAGTTTATAGATACGTCCCTGGTTCCAATCCATTCTGACTTGGTTAAGGACCATGAAATTTATTGAATAAGGTGGGCATGGGATGGACTCGAAGATACATTCCCGTGAAATAGTAAAATTTAATACCCATTGTCTTTTAAGCTGAGAAATTAAATGCATGGATGAGAGTTAAGGGCCTCTTTGATCTCCGTAAGTGATAGAAATATACGAATAAAAATATATGAACAGAAAAAAAACGTAAGGAAAAGAATGCTTTTGTAGTAGTAGTAGTTTGTGTATTTTTATAGCCATTACCTCCATTGTAAACTAATACATTTTATAAACATACTATAACAATTTCATCGTCACTGGAAAACTAGCAATCAGTACCGGATTACATTTCTAATTTCAAAATAACTAACTGTATGGCAAATTTGTGCATTAGCTAACTATAGTTGTACTATATATTTTCGATTCTAAATTTTCTTTAGCACAGTTCTCCTTAGGCATCGGCGAAGTTTCAATAAAACTACGCAAGAGCAATTTTTATTACTCCTCCGAAACAATTCAGAAATGAAATACTTTATAGCTTTTAGAGGCTGAAAAAGTTGCTTCGCATAAGCTAAAGTGCTTTCTGGAAGAATTAGGAACACCCCAATATATTCATTCTTCGTAACACTTGGTCCATTACAATGATAGGATGATGGATGGGAAAAATACGCCGAATCCAGTGAAAGTATTGCGTGAGAACGCACGCTTAAGGAAAGACGTGAGGGGGACTAATGTCAAAGGATAGGAAAGATGGAGAATCAACGGAAAAGGGTAGACGAAGATGCAAAGAAAAGGCTGCAACGTATACAATATGGGAACCTGTATCCGGCAACTCAGTGTCCGGAGCATTCCGAAAACCGGAAAATGAAAAAGCGTGATGTTTAAAACTCGTGCCAAATAACTTGAGTTTGTTTGCGGTGCAAGTGACATGTTTATGGTGGCGCCACTGATATGCGACAGTTATAATTCTTGCGACTTTTGCTCACATTTTCTGAGCTTTTTTGGACCTTATTCTCCTATAAACATGGCCATTATGTTAAAAAGGACGAAAATCTTGAGACATTTCCACTGCGGGTCGTGCTGATATGAATCAGCAGAACTCGATTGATGTCTACATCTTATTTTTCGTGGTTCTCCCATACTACCATTATATTAGCTTTATACACCATTTTTCCGCAAAAATACGGTTGGAAGATACTTGTGTAGGATATAATATTTCGATTAACTGTTCGTAGATATGATTTGGTCTAATGCTGGCGTATTGAAATATCTTAGTTTAATTACTCAATTCTTGATGCTGTATGTAATTTCCGCACATCGGTTCCCATAAAGCACGTGGGCAGGTATCATTTGGAAGGCGAAAATGAAACTGTGAGCTACTTCTTCTTCCTCCTTTATAGGAGGCAATTTGCCTGTTCTTTCTTCGTCACTCCACCTTTCATACTTATTATGTCGTAAGGTTGTTCCTCTATCCTTTATTCGGTATATCTATACTCCTTTACCTTCCGATAACATTACTCGTGCTACTTTCACTGTCCTTTCTTCATAGAAGCGATTAATATGTGCATTACATTCGCGAAACCGCGAGCTGTTAATAGTAAAAATAGAGAACTTGTTAAAATCGTGAAAATAATGAAGTTATGAAATAATTTTAAGTAAAACGATAAAAATATCACTTGGGACCTCAACTGGAAACAAGAGAATACGAATTATGAAGAGATTAGACTGAGAATCGATAGTACAAAATATCTTTATATGTAATTAATCGATAACGATAGTCGATAACGATAATCGATATACATCGATAAATATATCTTAGACGTCTCTCCTGATCGATCTTTTTCCTATCCAAAAAAGTTTCGTTATTTCACTTTGATATTAAATAACTCTCACATGACACCCATAATGACAGCTGCGATTGGAAAAGCTATCACTGATGGCAATCAGGGAGCTTAGATCGATTTACCGCCGAATCGATATCTCGCACCAGTTCGGTCGATTTTGCTCATGCATCGCCGTCGTCCGTTTACGTCCGAGAGAATTTTCCTCTACTTATCGCAGTCATTGAGAAAAACTGCGGCAGATTCACCGTCGGAGCCACATCAAACTCTTTTTTAACGGCAGCGAATAAAATCGTCATAGAGGGAGAATCGAGATAATCGATATTTCCACGAAGCGAGAGATTTAAAACGATTAAAATCGGATCCCGCTCATTCCCTAAAGGTGTTTATTCTTTCTCTGCGAATCGCTTTCTTTCATTATTTTCCCCTGGGCCGACAATTCTTTATCGTCACATTTCATGGGAAATTTATTGTGACACGTTGTAAACAAGTCCATCTGTCCGACACCATCGTCGTCATCCCCAACGGCGTCAGCGCAATCCCTCGATAAAACGATTTTCTCGTGAAAACGGAGTAATCGAATAAAGAAGAGATCGATACGAGATTTTTCTCCACACCGACTTCATTCCGTATCTCCATCACCTACTGTTTTTGTCGACTCACTAAGTGGATGGTACCAAAGAAAACTATCCATTCATAGAAATAGCACCTTGAGGGCGAGTGAACAGAAAGATCAGAAGCAGGCGGACTTCGAAATCGCAATAATATTATTACAGAAATAGTCATGAAATAATTATTCTTAAATACCAGTGGACCAGCCCAGACAGGCCTAGACTTAAATGATCCCGTACTCCCGCAATCGAAGTTTTAAGAAATAAATTTTTTAAGTACGTTTACGTAAGTACCTTGCAATCCGCCTTTCGGCGTGTGGCAGGGGGTGCAAGCACCATGACTCTACTTCTTTAATCGATTGCTTTCGCGTATCGTTCGCGGAAAAAATGAATTTTTGAAACGACTTGTTCTAGTATCTATTTCTCTGATTTTCCTCGCAGTATCAGGACTGCCTATATAACATGGGGGACGCATTATGTCAGCTACATCATCTGTGAACGTGCCTTCTCTAAATTTATTTAGTAGAATATCTTCCCGGAATGGGGGAGACCTGGGTTTGAGTCCGATTCATGTCGCTATTTTCTACATCTGTTCATCTTTGGGAAAGATAAAAGCTTTATAATATATGTATGCTTTGTATAAAATACAAAGGAAAATCCAAATCGTATGTAAGCTTACGGAAATGCATCAATGACTCCTTGGCCTTCAATGACGTCTTCCCAAAGTCGACAATACCTTCTTTCTATCATATCTTTCCACAAGTAGGAAAACATTCAACACAAATTAATGCAAATGGAATTTACCGTCAGTTTTACTGCATGCCCAGCTAGTATAGCTTACGAAAGCAATCTTATTCCAATTATAGATAGATAGAATCCGTTGAAATAGAGGTGAAAATGGGATGGGTAAAATTTGTATATAAGATGTACAATTCGAAGACGTGCTTTATCTAATTGTTTTCAGGATACAAAATAAGAAAAATACGAGTGCTCACCTCTAAATATCAGGATTGCTAAACGCTTTCTAAGAACTGATATTTATAATTGGTTACACTAGGTAAGGTTACACTGTCGAATAATTCAATCAATCAAATGCTTACATATATTCATGCTCGAAGTGATTATTAAGTGTTGTCATAATGTCGAAAAAAAATCCGATTGAAGTAGGAAAAATATCTAATTGTCCTAAATTGTCCTGTAATTAGCAAAAATCGACTGGTATATGAATAAATTAAATTTTTACGTGAGATTGAAAAATAATGGAGGTATCGAAAAATAATACTTTATCTCAGTAAAAATCATCGCGGTCTTTCAATAGATCTGGTTCCGAAAAGTATCACAGACATGTACACAGAGATAAGAGGATATCAGACGTGCAAAGTGCAAAGGAAGGCGGTTATGATATAAATAGACACTCGTGTCTGAGAGTGCCGTTTTGAAATATGCATAGATATATAGTTTGCAGACGGCACTGAGAAATCTTAGTGACGGGTGGAGAAGAAACGTCCGGCAACATAGCGTCCAGGAAAGAGATAATAATCTTGTACCTTATATTATTCCTTATTGAGAGTGAATTGTAAATAGTAATACAAGTCAAAAAATAAATTATTTCGAAATATTATACTTGGGATTATAAACATATTTCTTGCCAGTAGAAATTTCTTACGTTGAGAAGAAAGGTAAAATCATTTAGGTCGTTCGAGATGGGTCAAATCATTAAGAGAGATTAGATTTTTTTGTGAAATTATTGCATAAAAAGCTAACCTGAGCAACACGAAATGCATTTTTGTTGCCAACATATCGCTCCAATCACGTAAAATACAAGTGTTTTTCTGTTTCTTACTATATTTTCAGCTCATCTTTAAGAAATACACAAAGCCTTTCTTTTCCTTTTCAATAATTTATATTGTTTCTCACTGATCGGAAAACCCCAAATCATAAAAATATTTTCCCAATTTCATAGGATTTATGTACAGTTCCTTCCATAAAAATCGAATAGTGTATTGCGTGGAGCATACGATTCAGGGAAGGGGAATTTCTGTGTTAACCACTTCCACTTCTTGGCCTTGTTACTCGTGGTAACAGAGCACAGTGGGACTGCAGTCGTGTTATAATTAGTATAATGTGAGCAATAAATAATTATCATTAAAGTATTCCGTTTGCCACACTCCGAAAGGCGGCCTGCAAGTTACTAATGAAGAGAAGATGTAGATATTCAAGACAGACCCTAAGGGACGGTTTATTTTTAACAATGCAATTGATTTGGTCGTCAAAAAATTAGTCTTAACTACTGGACTCAATAGAAAGAAGTTTCGAGAAACAATTACCACTGAATTCATTATTACACATTCTTAGCGGCTACGTTCTATCCAATGACATTCGTGATCAAAATTAGCAGAGTTATTCCGTTTTTAAAAACCTTGAATACAAATTTACCCTTCTGAAGTAAAGAATGTTCATATACCACCCACCTACGGTGTACCCGTATAAGGCGAGTATAAGAATTCAATTGTGGCGTCCTCCTCGGGGTCGCAAGTACATGAGGAAAACGCTCTTTGAAGGAACTTTTTGTTTTCTCCCGATATATTTCCAATCCGCGCCAGATCCGTTTGGAAAATAAATATTCCCTCGCGATTTCTCCCAGAGTGGGGAGAAAAATAGCGGAGATCCGCCGTTAAAACGAATGCATTTCCCGGCCGGTTTTCTTTTCGGACAGTGAGAAAAAATGGTGTCATTTCGCATCTTCCTACATGGAAACCATATAAAGCTGGTCTAACAGTAAGTATATTTAATCCGAATCTCTCCACAATTCAATTAAATTTTAAAATGAATTTCTTTCTCTCGTTCAGAGATTCCTTTTTTAAAAGATTTTCCGTGCTAAACCGAAAACATTAACCAATAAAGTAATTATAGGTAAAAAATAAATTACTCATAAATTTTCTGGTATGAAACGATTCGATAAATTAATATTTCAGGTATTAAAATTAAAGTCATGAAATATCCATTATGCTGCGTATATAGTATACATTTCTGAATCGTAATAAAAACTGAAAAAATTAAACTGTAAATTTAATTGACTAAACATTTAATTGACTAATAAATATCTTGCGAAAATGACTTATAATTCA
>KZ308523.1:341394-366709 GCA_000376725.2 Ladona fulva | reverse complement strand
TATTATAATAAAAAATTATTTTAATACAGTAAAGACTGAATTTGGTGCTTTCAAGTTGAATTTGAACCCATGGACATCTTACTACAAAGGCGCCAAAGTGGAAGTGAATATCATCGTTTTCATAATATTTACTATAATAATTGCATAAAAATTTATTTTAGGATTTTTAAGGCATAGTTTTTATAAAAGAGATCCAGACACATGTATTAGGCACCGAGTTTATCTCTGTGAGGCCCTGACTGGAAGTTTTCTAATTTCAGTCAGAAAGCAACTTGCCAATGAATAATTGACGAGTACACCGATAGCAGTTACAAAACACCAGGTGAGCTTCTATAAACAACATGATAAGTCGAAAATTTCGGCGAATATTTAACGAAAACAAACGAGCATCGGGACGATTGGAAATTATGAAAATCTAAGCGCTCGCACAAAACATTTTTACTTACGTTGGAAGGCCTTTAATATTTTACCTGCAAGGTAGTATTTATTTTACAACCAGAAGCATTCACTTGATTTTGAAGCAGAAATTTTCTACGGCTACCGAAGAGACGTTACCTTGCTCAATTCGAAGTCACTTGAACACGTGGAAACCTTCAAGTTTTTCTTCCTGCAACGCCTAGTTGTTGTCGCGGTGAAATTTCATGTACACATAGATAAAACTTATCAGTGGTATGAACGGCTATTTCCAGTACTTACAGATAAGGTGTACCTAGTTTTCTTGCTGAACGATTTGAAAATTTATCTTGTGATTACAGATTACTTTAATTGGCTGTGTTAGTTATTTACCATTGAATAAATAATATTTGACGTTTGTGTACGCTATTTAGTAAAATTGCAATGTTAGTGAATTTTATATCTCCTTTATAGAGACCAGTTAAAATCAATAACCCTTACATTCTAAATTATTATAAAAGATTCAATTTCTTAAATTTCTTAATTTTTAATTCTTCTTTTAAAAGTTTTCAGTTTACTTTAAGTTAAAAAAGAAAAAACGGAGGTTTCAATAACATTTGCAAATAAAAGCTGACTTGATTTTTATAATAGCAAAAATTTGCGATATTCTCATAATATTAGACAGATTTATGAAAACAAAAAAAGAAACATAAAAAATGAAATCTCCTTTCCGAGAACCTTTCCATCGGGTTGTCTTTTTTATCGTCATGCAATTTTTCTTTTTGTCTTTCCATTTTTATATTCTAAACTCGAGTGTTTGTTGCAAACAAATTCATTATAGAGTATTTCATTACCCCTCTAAATAAGGATTCCTCTCGTAACCTCTTATAACCTAATCCTGCTATAGTGACCATCTGTCTAACGTGACCTCTTTTGGATGGTCCTGTGAGTCACTTCAGTTAGGTTCTTTTGTTTACACTTTATTCCATTTACGTTGTGATTTTCATTTACTCTCCATTTTTCCCACTAAAGCAACGTTGCGACAGCTTCAAGTTAATCAACCAAAATATAACAGAAAGGATACCGAAGCGTGATTAAATCGATTCGCGGAGGAAGGGGTGGAGGGAGGGCGATTGCTATAGCATCCCTCAGTGTGCTGGAGTCATACAACATGTCGCCTTTTTCAACACTTTTTACGTAATGTATTGCGATGATTCATGCATAGGAAGCATTGTGCAATGTGCAGCCACATTGTTTTCCCTCTCGGCCCTTTCCGTCTGGGACAGCGGAGTGTTTTTTCAGTTGAGTGTATCCTCGATAGAGCGCCAGAGAAGGAGCGTGGAAAATGGGACGCAGACACGAGAATGCGCTGAAAAGAAGGGTGAAAAAAGGCCACCTTACGGTACGGCGAGTAATTTTCGCGATAATTAGAACGTTAATAACCGTTACTTTCCCGCGATAATTAAAAGAATGGAGAGGAAGGAGCGGGGATGCATTATTATTCCTTTCCATCGGGAAAATGCTGGGGAATTGAAATGTCTCTGGTGTCCACGTCGCGAAGGAACCCGGAGTGTACAAAAGACAATCCTTTTCATTTTGAGGATGACCGTCTACGCTGCAGCCACGTTTATGGGAAAGAAAAGGTTTGCGGAAAAGTTATTTTGCGCGTTTTTCGTTGTCTTGCAATTTCTCCACTCAATGCGAAGGCCTTCAGTGAGCCCGTTGTAAACGGGCAGATACAGAAATTCTCCAAGGGGGGTGGTAGATGACAAGAGGGGGACATTTAAGACAATTTCCGTTTGAATCACCTACAGTTAAGTTTTTAAATGGTCTTTCAAATAGCCAAGTGGGTAACGCGTTCGACTTCTGAAAGAGTCCCGGGTTCAATTCCCGGTGGAGGCCTACGTGCAGAATGACCTCAGCTGTCGAAGTACTTTTAACAATACTACTACTAACTTTGCTATTTTGTCGTCATTGATGTGGTGATTGTGGAAAATGATGTGCATTCATAGAGGAAACACTTTACGATCCGATTTTAATTCAAGTTTCTCGTCAGATCGTAGGCAAAACTAGTACAAACTACTCTCTCTACTCTCCCTAAGGGGAGGGGATCCCTTCGCAGACCCCCAATCCAATGTACCCCGGATCCAATGGTTATACATCTCAAAGGCCTTTACACTCAAACTTAATACATAATTAACTGAAACGGACAGCTTCAGAGTCGGTTAATTCTTTAAAATTTAATATTTTCATACGGACCAGTAGTCGCCAACCATTTAGACCTCACTGACCCTTAGTTCACAATTTCTGAATCCTATGGACCACTTGTACGATATTAAAAAAAAAAAACAAAATATTAATCAAAAAAGTTCCATGAAATTCATTTTGTCCCTCGTCTACCCTGTGCTGGAGACGCGAAGAATTTTCAAAATACATATGTATATTGAAAATCTATAATAAACAGAAGTTTGTAAGAAATGTCAACATTTCTTTACGGACCACCTTAGATGGACCATGGACCATCAGTGGGCTAGCGGTTGACGACCGCTGACATGGATAATAGAAATAAATGTTTCCAATTATATCCAAGACTCCAGTTTCTGGATTCTCCGTTGAACTGTAACTACTGTAACTCAAATAGGACTATATTAAGCAGGATAAAAATGAAGTACATGGCTTGCTTAAGAAAGTTCTGTAGTGGTAATTCTCAGCCATTAGGTAGTACTAGTAGCAAGAATAAGTGCTTCGACAGATGAGATCATTCCGCGCATATGGGCAACCGCCGTGAATCGAAACAGAGGTAGCGTCCACCAAATGCGACCGCGCTACCTATTTGGCTAATCGGGATACCGCCATTTCGTAAAAAATTTAAATTTTATGTTGCAGCGCGACTCATATGACATCACTTTGAGCATTTATGATAAAAACTGCTTTGAAGATTTTTTTCGCTGGATAGTGGCATCAAATTTTCGAAGGAAAATTGGTCATCGGTAAATGAGATGACCATAAAAATGGAGGAGTTGAAAAAATATTGAGAAATTCACTGAAAGAGAATAGTTAAAAAACGATTTAATCCCGTTCTCAGATTAAGCAACGAATTTTGAGGCCACAAAATGAAGACATTTGGAACATAAAACGAGCCAAAACGTAAAGCGATTTCAACATGCCAAATCGTAAAATGAACCTTTTTACGTGAAAGGAAAAGGTGTTTAACTTTTCATATAGAGATGTGCGTCTTCAAACCCAAAGATAAACACATGAGAAAAAATAACGGCATGACTGAGAGTTGAACACAGATCTCCCACTTTCTGGTCAGTTACATTAGCCTATAAACTACCACATCGCATCGACGTCTTACTGACGTTTCCTGAAGAGTATGAAATCTACGAGGAATCGTAATTCAGTGGCTAGAATATCTGCCTGGAAAATGGGAGACCTGGGTTCGAGTCCCTGTCATTTCGCTATTTTTCACACCTGACCCTGTAAAGTTCATTGGTTCATTTCACTTCACACACATTCCTGTAAAGTTGTTTGGTTTTCGTCGACCAGTTCTTCGGCATATCGCGTTACTAGGAAATAGACGCTAAAACAAATCGTTACTTCTGGTCGTTCTTTCCGAATAACATCAGAGAATCTAACAGGGTAGATTAGGTAAGGTGTTAATACACCCCCTGCCATACGCCACTGCCGGCTTGCGGGGCACAAATCTAAATCCTTTCCTCATCGCGCATCTCCCAAACAAGAATCATACCCGCATAAAAACTTCGTATTAAATTTTCAAGTATCGTAAACTGCAGGAACGTAAGTTTGTTTCACGATTGCCCCCACTTTTAAATTTCTTCACAGTCTCGGTGAAGTGCATTTTATCCTAAATTCCTTAGCGCCTCAATTCTCCCAGATAACATTCCACGTTTACCTCATGGCTGACGAAAGAATGGGAGAGATCGATTCTGAACCGAGTCCGGACCCGGCACACGAAAAATTTCGGTAAGAGATATGGCCGCGACCTACTTACGAAAGAAAAACTGCAAGAATATTTCTAGAAAGTCACGTATTGATTGTTGCACAGGTAAAAGACGAGCCAAAATAAATTTAAAACATCGCTAAGTAAAAATGCGATCTCATTTTTACCAATATTTACCTAAATTTTCCATACCTTTCCCATGGATCACTTGATCTAATTTAAAGATTAAGCTACGAGAAAATGAGGAGTTTATCGAATCAAATGAAAATGTTGCATGGAACTTGAAACATGTTTAAACCTTGTGATAGGGGCATCAAGTCAAAAGAACAAAAATACGTTCATTACTGGAGGTTATTTTTATAGATTATTTTTACACTTTGTTCTCATTTAGAAAACAATGGTAGTTGAACATTTCCAACGTACTATCAGGGTGAACTAAATGGAAGGTATGATCAGAAAATGAACAAAATTCTGTTTGAGAGATATTCAGAATAATCAGGTTTGAATATTATCATCGACGTATAAAATAATTTGATCCAGGGCTTTGGGATATTCATTATAAATGACTATTGTGAATACTCGAGGACAATGAAGAATAAGTTAGGAAGGTAATGTTAAGGGTTTTGTCGTTGTATTCATCCACTATTAAAGAATAGCGCTGATAAAGACGTATTTTTGTAGCATTAAAGTGAAGAGAGACGTAGAATAGTATTGTTTCCCATGATCGATCTTCATTATCAGAAACGCACAAAATATGCAAATTTTGTGTCGGAAAATTGTTACAAGAGAGTGGAGATTTGCTAATACAAAATATAAAAGATAAGCCTATACATTTTGCGTTGAACGAATTTCGTGTGAACTACATTCCTTGGTAACGCAACCCACCTGTTTAAGTTTCATCGAAAGTGGTTTTTGTTGTATCTCATACTGAGAAACGTCGTACGTTGAGCATATTAAATGAAGGAAATTTCAACCTATGGAATATAATTGTTAATTAAAATATTTAATCTCCCAACCGTAGCCTGAGTTTATAGTTGTTAAGTTCGAATACACACCATTTTAAAGTAATTAGAAATACAGAATTATAATTTTTAGCTTGTTTTACATTGCCACCATTAAAATCGTTTCGTGTTATTTGAATAATTTTGAAGGAATATTTTCCCAGCGGACTATCAATTACCTCCGTTTTTACCATCGTTTTGTGTTAACCGTTTCGCGTTAAAAGAATATATTGGAAGTCATTGGAAATTGAAAGAACCAATACCACTCTTCTCGTTACCGATATTTCGTGTTAACCGATATTTCGTTTTAACCTATATTACATATTAACCGATATTTCGCGTCAACCGGTTTCCACTGTATTTAATAGGAGAGTGTTAAATTATAAAATTTAGAGACACGATTATTTAGAATATATACAATTCAATGAAAATAAAATGAACCATTCACGCTTTCCGAAACACACTCTGTAAGAAGTGTGTTAAAGAGAGCTAAGCAAAGCTTTAGCAAAACGCAAACTCAACCTAACAAATTGCAAAAACCATCTTCACCACTTGAAAGCAAGCCAGACTTACGTCATTCTAATTCAAGAAAACACTTATCGACAAAACTCTGCCCCTAAATTTAAATTTCTTTTGTAATCAACTTAAACTGACAAAGAATATTCTGATATGTGTTGCGTACGATATACCTTTTGTATTTTTAATACTTATTTCTCACATTCTCGTTTTGCTTCGTTTGTACCTTCCCTGTAGATAATAATGTATCTCCTGATAATTTAATGTTAAAGAAGGACGATCTTCTTGGGTAATTATGTACATTTTGTAGTATAATGAAATTTTATATTTTATTTACTTGTACATACTATACTAGTTGATACTATGCACAATATTTAAATTTCATTTATACTCAATTTTAACTAACAAAGATTGACTATGTTCTGGTATATGTTGCAGTCGGTTATAATTTTTATGATTCTTAATACCCTTTAAGTAATCTATCTCTCTCTTGCTTTCACTCTCTCCTTCAACTTTCGCAGGTTTTTCACTCCCCCCTTCTGTCTGTGGGCGTTTTCCTGCATTGGAAACATTTTTCTATGATAAAAAAATCAGTTATTATCTGTAAACCCAATCTGCCTTTCCTTCCTTTATTTCGATTTCCACTGTGCTTCTCAAAATATGTATACATTGTAGTTAAAATTTAAAAATTTTATATATTTGCGTTTTTACATTATTTTAACAGGGGTTAAATGGAAGACGGGACTCTCTAGTCCCAATTTCGCCCGATAAAAAAGACGTTTGTATTGTATTGTTCTGAGACATTATTTAGCGACCACTGAATTTTTTCGGGCATTTCCAAAAGCGAATCGAGTTCGATGCACGTCAGACGGGGCTGCAACATTGGTAGGCGAGTTAGAGCACGCCCTGTTGATAGCTCGTATTCCTGACACGCTCCGGAACAGAGTGGGGTAGGGGGTGCCTGAAAGGAGGGGGCGGTCTGAGGCACTTCCTCCGGAGATCCCCTGCTAGACACGCTCAGCCCCACGAACGTGCACGATTGCCCGTAACTTTTTTGGAAGCAGGTGCATCGGCGAGAGCGGCTGCGTGTGCTTTTTGAGGTACAAGTAAAATGCATTTGGCAGTGTGCACAATTATATACGTGTGTTTACGAGGGCGTGTGCGTGTGCATATCTATGAATGTGGAGTCGTTGCCTCGGGCAAAGTAACCGGATCGGGCGCCAAGGACAAAGCGTTGCACTGAGGGCCCAACTGACGGGAATGCTCCGAAACCTTTATGGACGCGACATTGGCGAGGAAATTTCATGAATAGTGTTCTTATGGCTGTTGTAGTAGTCTGTCTGTAAGGTATTCAGCCCGAAGGCCGGTTGGGAACTCATCCCCTCTACCATAAGCTACGGATAGCTAGGATAGGGAGATGAGGCTTGCTAGGCAAGATGAGGAGTGAGGTAGTTTGCCCTTCCTTTCCTCACTGAGCCAGAATTCTATAAGGATAACCAGCCCACGTTAGTGAAGCACAGTGACTATAGGAGAAACATTTTCGTAACATTGCTTCAGGGAGAAACCTTAATTAATGCCATTTTTCAGCATGACTCATACCTCAGTAGCTTTCTTATCATCACAGCCATGAACAATACTGAGACAAAAGTATGTAAAAGATACATATTTCTCTATCTCGTATCATAAGACAAATGATAATTATTTCATTTTTCAAGATATGGTAGCAGAATGTTTTAGTAGTGGTATTGTTAAAAGAGTTTCGACAACTACTGTCATTTCGTACAGGGCTGCCACTGCGAATAGAACCCAGGACCGCTTCCACCAAAGGCGAATACGAAGCCTACATGACTATACGAGATCCCCCTATGGTTGTTCTTCCGTTAGAGCATTAGAGAATAACGAATCCTTGATGCACACACTGTGATAGTCACTTCGGCAGAGCATTAGAAAAGGTAAAAAGGAATATTAGGCAGGGGTGTTGGAGTCAATATGCTCTCCCCTTAATTCGCCACTGACGGTTCGCGGGGTAGAAAGGAGTCTATAACCCTCGTTTTACATGGTGGGTAGGGTTTGCAAAAGTTTCATGCTAATCGAAATCGTAGCAATCAATATGAATGCTTGTATAAAACCTTTGCTGGATGGAAAATTAATATTTACTTATATTTGTATATAATAATAGTAATAAACAACTTTATTGGAGAGAGACTGAAACTATGAAGCCTCTTCTTACATATAACTCGGGTGACCCTAAATTATTCTTAAAATCATCCTCATCTTATGAGAAATAGAGGCTAAATCAAAAGAAAAATTATAAATTATAAGTTTGCGTAAAGATATGTGCTTATAGTCTTCGAAAGCTAAGCGAAACAAATACCTTTAGGAGTTTGGAAGCTATTTTTTTCACCAAGAAATTTTTGTACCGTTGAATTTCGACTACGGAAAAAAGTCACCTATATGCTGCCTTATTTAAAATATTTTTTTAAATTTTAATATTACGAGGTGAAACTTCCGTAGTTATGTCCTAATTTAAACGAAATAAGGAAAAGCTAGTTAAACTCATGTTATATGCATTTTAACACTTAATTAACTGATCAAGTACTCACAACTGCAGACTTCAACTTCAAAAGATCCATCACTTACCTGTAATGAAAAGAAAGAATGAAATATTAGCATACGTATGAAATATAGTTTACATTTCTAAAAGCAACTTCACGGAATTTCACAGGAAAATGTACAAATATATAGCGAAAGAGTATATACGTAATTACCCAACTTCAACTCTGTATTCTTTGTTTGGTGCTGAAAATGGACATCGCAAAATTCGTTTTAGTAATATTGACACCTCTTTGCATTTATAAATTTTTAATCTAAGAAATATACCGGTGATCCTGGTATACTTTTCATCGACATAAACTATACAAACTGACGATAATTCTGTAGTATAGTATAGCAATATACGTAATGTGGTATAGTAATATAAACTGATAATATAACCTAATAATATCTGCTGGCACTTTCGTATTTCATAAACTTTCCGTTACGAATTCTTACAGAGAGTACACGCCTTTTAGAGCAACAATATTTTCCGGTACTCTTGAGCCCCCGTCAATCTGCAAAATGTTTCAAATCCTCTAATATCCTTATCTGGGAGAGGCATCTCTTTTCCACCGAATTTGCATGATATGGATAGCTGTTGAAAACATCCAAGCATTACAGACCCAGACTGAGTAATTAAATCCATTAACAACTCAATATAACCCTTTGAGATGAAATCAAGTAATTTCGAGCCGCATATTTAAGAGAGGTGATAGAGAGTAACCGATCTGGAACGACTAATCCTTAATAAACAAAAATAACACTTGCCAGAAGCATAAAAAATATGTACATAGACCAGTGGGGTGGTCAGGGGGGGGTCCGACCCTTAGATCCGGCTTCAAGTATAATGAGGAATGAGTGGTGAGAAATTTGCGATCGAAGAGGGAGTATAAATTGCAGGGAAACAATTTGTTGATTCCCCCCTAAAGGAATTACTGGTTATACCCCTGACATAGACGTATATTAGGACAGAACAAAAAGTTCGAGTCGAAATCAGGTACTTTCCGTCAAGCACTACAGCAGGATAGTCAGACACAAGCGGAAAACCACGCGCACAATAGGCACCTGAACATCAATACATATATTTACCCGCCTTCGCTGCATACATTTATATACAGACACCCATGAAAGGAAACGGCGGTTTCGGTCGGACGCCTGAAAGTTGCAAGGCAACTCGAAGCTCGTTACACTGCGACGAGTCATAAAAGTATATCCGGGTATTTTTTATTCGCTGTCCTTTTTACATTTTATTTATGCACCACTCGCAGCCGAGCCTTGCCTTTTTGCTCACATTTGGCCTACCTACGCCTCCACCCAGAACCGAGGTGAAATAAAGCAACCCTTTTGTTTCAGAGCCCCTTCGACGACCCCTTCCTCCCCACCAATGCTCCTGCATCTGCAGAGACAGCTGAACGAACGAAAAAAATCATACATAATAATACGGGGATGGATTACGTGAACGTGAGGATTCACATGCGGGTGTAGAGGTAACTCAATCATACATATGGGTGGGTCTTCCCTTTCTGCCATTCCTATCCCACCTCCCGTTCGTCCTTCCCACTCCCACGGGAAGGACAATTTGTTTCGTTAACGCATTCACCGTCTCCACGCCTATCGCCTCCCTTAATCCTTTTATTACTTTCAGCTTCGATCACATTATCAATTCTGCGCAAGGAGGGCATTTGCGGATGCAGCGACTCCGTGTCTTCAGGTGTATGAATGACGAGCAAAATTTGTCGCGTCATCTCCGCTGCATGTTTAATGCAATGAGGCAGCGGTTCTTAAACTAGGGCCCCTGGGAGGCCGCGAAATAATCCGAAGGGGTCCATGAGTATAATTGTTAGCCCTAATGTAATGTTCTATCNTTACAGCCTCCCCTTCCATTGCATCCACTCAGTCGGGTTGCTATACTGCTTCTCGGATAACATCGGCGTAAATGAAGACGTAGACGAAGATACGCATCGCAATATCCCCCCGCCGCATTCGTCTGCCTTTTATTTATAACGCAACTCCCGAGTCGAAAAAAGAGATCGCAGTCACGTCACAATACGCAGTCTTCTTTTCTCCTCTAGAGGAATGAATATCTAGGAAAAGATTAGATAAGTGACGTCAGCAACAATTCCAAGCAAATCGACGAGGGAATAACGCGGTGGTTTTTTTCTCCACGGCCAGTTCTTCCCATGAAACTTTCTGGATTGTGTCCTAAGGAGCGGTTTGGTTCCTCATGGATTCCTAAATGGCATGGAATCCTAAAATATTAACCGGTGTAAATAAGGGAGAACTTTTTAAATAAGCGTTGCCAATTTGCCAAAGGGGCAAATCGCACCCCACATAAAAATAAATAAATAAATGTTCAAAGAATCCCCTCTCTCTAATTCACTAACTTCATCCTGGCTTCTGATGTCCTCTTCTCCAAGCAATCCCAGAATGAGCCATAGAGCAACTCATTGCAGGAAAAGGTACCTAACCTCACAAAATCCCGCTTCAAAAAAACTCAGGTTTACTAATTTATCCATTGAAATGTCTAGAAAAAATTTCTTTGGAAGAATTTCTACCAATTTGTTTCGAATGCGAAAAACGACCAAAGCGAATACAACGGAATACGTATTATTGCGTTAACGCGATCACGGGAGCAAATTCGATAATTTTCTTTAAATATTCCGCGCAGCTACCGGATCCCTTAGCACCTATACTACCTTATCTTAAGCAGTATAAGGCGTGAAATATAAAAAAACAGGGAAAGAGGTTCGAATTTCGACTGTCGAATGAAAATCGACTCTTAAAATACTGTTTCATCATTTTTCCTTCTCTGGAAGCAGAGCTTATAGACAGAAATAAGATTCCAATTCAGTTCATATTTCTTTGCTCTTCTCCATGTTCCTACATTTAGATTATCTCTTGAACAACGTTCCTTGCTATGTCGACTTCCTAGCCTTCTCAACTCCCTTCTCACCTCCCCCTTGGATCCATTCAGACTGTCGTATGACTCTTTTATAAAAGGATGTTTAAATCATAGTTTATGTAAACAATTCTGTACTTTGTAAATATTTCCTTCGGTTAGTTGTGTGTATTTGTTATGGCGTATGTTTTCCTGTATATAACTGTTAATTTGTTATATTAATTGTATGGAATACACTCTAAAATGGTGCTACCACTGTATGTGAATCTATTATATAAATATAAATAAACCTTTTACGAACCACTGAATGGAACGAAGTAATTCGCGCAGCGAGGTTAACCCGCGATGCTCATTGAGGTAGAAGTAGCACCACTATGTAGAAATATCTCATGCAGTTCGTTTAACTGCACCAGGAAGCCAAGACCTAATCCCCGAAACTAATACTCACTCCGAATACACCATTAAAAAACACGGCGACAAAGGATTCGAGACGCGAGCACAGTTACGTGTTCGGCTCAGACGCGGATTTCCCCTCGGGCGAGCCTCGGACATTCTAATGAGAGGCGTGACTGAAGACCCTTCCGCGAAATGGGATTTCACGTGTTTCCCCTTTCGGAGACGCGATTAGCTCGCCCTTCCATCCGAACCGGTCACGAGTCGGAAAAATCCTTAGGCCCCCGAGGCTGCGATACCTTTTTTACTCCCCCTTTTCCCGAGACGGGGTGTCCGCTCCGAACGATCGGTTGACAGACGGAGAAGGCATCAAGGAGTCTGGGCGGAGACGGCGGATGCAAAAAAATTAGCGGCCGTGCCCCGTGAGGTGTTGCAATTATGAATGGGTGTGGCCCGGGAGGGAGTGATGGTTGTGCGGTGGATTCAGGGATAGAAATCTACAAAGCCGAGCGATGAATAGTATCGGCCGTGTGAGTGTAATTGGCTCGGCATGCACCGATATTAGAGGTGGAGGAGAATGATAGTGAAGAGAAGCGTAACTAAGGGGTGGTTTTGGGGGTTCAATCCCCCCATGAGAAGAGAGCCAACGATTAAGGAAAGTATGCGAGAGGATGGCTTCTCGCAATCATTCTGGATATCCACAGGGTACACATTTAAAATAAATCAGTTTCTATTTCTATTGGGCGGAAAAATTCCTGCTTAATGCGGAGTTTATTTCGCGGTTCTAACCCCACTTGTACAAATCCTGGCTACGCTCCTACTAGGGAGGAATGAAGAGAGTGATTGACTATTCTTTGCTAACGCGGAGCTCCTCTGATTGAATAATACATTATTTATCAGAGTATCAGCTCGAAGAATATCAGCTAGAGGTACTAACAAACTATGTCAGTGTACTGAATACTGAATGTAACGAATCCCAACCTTATCGTCCATGTGTGATCATTAAGTCTTTATCCACATGATCACAAACATCTTTTATCCTCCTTTCACAGGCAGTTCTTCGGGGAAATTCTTGTATGCTATTTATATGGCCCAGTCAAATTATACACAAAAAAGGGCTCGACCTTGCAAAAGAACAAGTAGTACTTCTTTTTTAATGTTTTAGGACCTATATAGATAGTAGGAAACCAATTCTGCAGCTTCGAAAGACCTGTGCGACCCGCGCGATTAAATAAAAAAAACAGAAGTATCCACTCAATATCCTCTAAAGTATGCCTCCTACAGAAAAAGTTTACTGGTTGCATTTTAAAGTACATTAAATTTCCTACGTTTTAGAACCAAAATAAGCTCCATTTATGCTCAAGGATTCTCTAAAAATAGGCCATTGTTTACAAAAATGAGAAACGTTCGTTTTGGTTGAGTATCTTTTGTTTTTATTAAAATAATTGTTATTTTTTTTTGTTTTGTTTAAATAAAAATTTCTCTCAGGGAAAAATTTTATGTAATATAAAATCAACGAAAATCGACTGCCAACTAAGGAATATACAAATAAAAAGCTCCGTGATACGTTTACTAGACAGCAAGAAAAGAAGTTATCCTGACTTGAGAATGTAACTTTGCTACGAAACCATGGTCGTGTAATAACTTTTTTTGGAGTCTAGTAAACGTTTGTTATCATGGAGCTTTTTGTGTTAATAACTACCACAAAGTAACGTCTGCTTCTGTTCATTTAAAGAAACATACCAATGGATCTATGCACTAGTACTGTCTTCCAGACACTAAAATTTCGTGCCACGTGAAAGAACAAATAGTGATAATAGGATGGAATACTAACTAAACATAGCGTTTAGTGTAATTAATGGTATCCAGAGATACTTGGTGGAATGACATAGTTAAAATATTTTTAAAATATTTAATTCAAAACATGTACAGATCCACACATTTTTTTTACAATAACGTTCACCGGATTCGGCGTTGGTTACGCCATCATCAGATTCCAGTCGTAGTCCTGTCAGTTCAGTTGTACAATTTTTGAATTAAATATTTAAAAAATATTTTAGCGTTTACTGTTTGCGGATGATATCGACGATGACGCTTCAAAGCTCCCGAAAAAGAGAAAAATCTGGGAAATGGAAATAAATTCAGCGGGAGACGGAAGAATGAAAAATAAGGAGAAATGACGAGAAATGCGGATCGTGCCGGTATGGTGAAAGATCCTCCGTGCTTATTACAGCCTCCCCTTCCATTGCATCCACTCAGTCGGGTTGCTATACTGCTTCTCGGATAACATCGGCGTAAATGAAGACGTAGACGAAGATACGCATCGCAATATCCCCCCGCCGCATTCGTCTGCCTTTTATTTATAACGCAACTCCCGAGTCGAAAAAAGAGATCGCAGTCACGTCACAATACGCAGTCTTCTTTTCTCCTCTAGAGGAATGAATATCTAGGAAAAGATTAGATAAGTGACGTCAGCAACAATTCCAAGCAAATCGACGAGGGAATAACGCGGTGGTTTTTTTCTCCACGGCCAGTTCTTCCCATGAAACTTTCTGGATTGTGTCCTAAGGAGCGGTTTGGTTCCTCATGGATTCCTAAATGGCATGGAATCCTAAAATATTAACCGGTGTAAATAAGGGAGAACTTTTTAAATAACGATTATGTTTAAATCTGTGGAGGAATTGTACAGTTCGTCTACATTTACATAAATACAAGCTGCATTCAGCGTGTGGCAGGGGTTGTAAACGTCACGCGTTCTAGTTACCTCTTTAGCTTATTGTTGTCGCGTACTGTTCGCGGAGAGAATGAGTCCCTTAAACGACTTTTGCTCGCATCCATTTTTCTTATATTGTTGGATCCGTCGAAGTAGCAGAAGAGTCGCCGAATATACCGATTACGTCTTCTGCAAATGCACTTTTTCTAAATATATCAACCAATCGCAGCCTAATCTTTTTTCTTTCAAGGATAACAAACCTGCGTCTGGCCGAAAGTTCGTAACGCTTGCTTTTCTGTCGTAGCATTTTTTTCGCAAATCGTAGTGTTTTGCGGTACTCTTTTTCTCAAGTTCTCTGATACAGGTTTAAATCGCTGGATTCCAAATACTTTCCGTATATTCCAGAGAGCGCGAGCCCATATGAAATAACACCGCTCTCTAACCTTTTCGTCGCATCTGCCTACAATTATATTTACTAAATCGACCTTTTTAGTTGCATTACCGAAGATTTTTCAGTGATTCTGAGTTTTTTTGGTGATTCCGAGTTATTCAACTGAGTCGACTACATTTATATTCGTTCCACTAATTTTGTACGGGTTGTTCTAACGCAATTTTCATTATCAAATGCCTTCACATTGCTATGAATCTCGTCGCTTAAGTCATTGATAAAAATCAGGAAGAGTAAAGGCCCGATTACTCTGCCTTGAGGTACGCCTGAAATGTCTTTGACTTAATCCACACCAACGCTATCTAGATCCACTTGCTGTTCTCTCTCGTCTAGGAAATCCTTGATCCAGACAGTTACTTTCTTATTAATAGCTGCTAATTTTAACTTGTAGTGAGGGGCTCTGTCGAAAGCTTTCGTAAATCCAGGAAAATAGCATTCACCTGCTCGTTACTCTCAGCTACTATCTTCAAGATAAGATTAAGGAAGAGAGATAACTAATTTAAAAAAATGTAGTTAGTTACAAGGGCGTAGCCAGGATTTGTCCATGGGGTAAGCACATGGGGTGTCCATAGTAAGCACTGCATTACCTAAAATCCAGGGGCAAGAGTACTTCCGCTCAAAACTTAATGAAAATATAAACCGTTTTATTTTAATATGTATACCCTGCAAATCTCCAGCAGTGTTTCTAAGGCATAATTGCTATTAGCCTTCCTCTCGCTTGCTTTCGATTATTATTGGTTAAAAAGTAGAATAGCTCGAATTCGCTTCTAGAAATGGAGCATTAGCTCAGATATGAAACAAATTAAACTTATAATATGAAGCATATGTATTTTATGAAATGAAAGTAGTACTTTTGAAATTTAAAATAATCCAAATACAAAGAATAAGGAAGAGGATACTTCTACCGTTACCTCTATAATTTTAATTTTTTATTAAACGACCATGATTTCTACCCTGGTGATGACATGGTGGTATAATAAAAATTATTGTGGTTACGGTAGAGGTGTTCTTTTCCACACTCTTTATAATGGAGAACTACCACCAAGTTGAGGCAGAATCAGTAGATTCTACAATCCAAATATGTTAAGGGTACATCGACTAGGGTCGCTGTGATAGAATATGCTCCATAAAGTACACGAAGCCGCTAAAACAAACAAGGGATATATAGCGTAATACGCTAATTATATGGATAATACTATGGATAATATAGCGTAAAATACGCTAGATTTAGCGAAAACAATTGCTAAATCGGCAACTATGCCCTAGCAAGGGCCTCCATCAGCTCCTTGCGCCTGATGCCCCTGATAATCCAAAGCCGCTCCTGCTGGGGCCCTTCCTATAGTTTCCACCAGGGCCCTCAAAGCCTTTCGATATCTAGAAAAGTAATACAAAATGCACACAGAAAATCATCATCGAATTAGCCGTTTCAATTACCCGATGGCAACATGAAGAAACATTCTACCCAGCACCTCTCTATCTCTCCCACCAATATTTCTACGTCTTCATTCTCTTGTCGTCAAGGAAAGACTTGACGATAAGAGGCATTCGATTTGTTCAGATGCCAGCCGGTTTGTCAGTCTTGCATGCTCTCTCNTTTTGAAATTTAAAATAATCCAAATACAAAGAATAAGGAAAAGGATACTTCTACCGTTACCACTATAATTTTAATTTTTTATTAAACGACCATGATTTCTACCCTGGTGATGACATGGTGGTATAATTAAAATTATTGTGGTTACGGTAGAAATGTTCTTTTCCTCATTCTTTACTACGGAGAACTACCACCAAATTGAGGCTGAAACAGTAGATTCTACAATCCAAATATGTTAAGGGTACATCGACTAGGGTCGCCGTGATAGAATATGCTCCATAAAGTACAAGAAGCCGCTAAAACAAACAAGAGAAATATGGCGTAATACGCTAATTATATGGTTACTACTATGGATAATATAGCGTAACATACGCTAGATTTAGCGAAAAAAATTGCTAAATCGGCAACTATGCCCTAGCAAGGGCCTCCATCAGCTCCTTGCGCCTGATGCCCCTGATAATCCAGAGTCGCTCCTGCTGGGGCCCTTCCTATAGTTTCCACCAGGGCCCTCAAAGCCTTTCGATATCTAGCAAAGTAATACAAAATGCACACAGAAAATCATCATCGAATTAGCCGTTTCAATTACCCGATGGTAACATGAAGAAACATTCTACCCAGCACCATCTCTCCCACCAATATTTCTACGTCTTCATTCTCTTGTCGTCAAGGAAAGACTTGACGATAAGAGGCATTCGATTTGTTCAGATGCCAGCCGGTTTGTCAGTCTTGCACGCTCTCTCCCGGTGTATGGGAGGGAGTGAGGTAAAAAAAGTGTTGGAAGTCAAGGACGGTGAAATACAGCGCCGCGTAGCGTCATACCTTCGTAACTAGGCTGCCTTTTAGTGCCCCCTTAATTCCCGAATTCCACGCCGTCTGCACAGGAAGTCTGGAGGGAAGTTTTAAGGAGAGAGGTGACGGACTAGAGGAGTGGAGTGGCGTTGAAAAATGAATCGATATTTAGTGGACGTCCGCGCGCCGTGAAAATTAATAATTGTCCGCCGCCGTGTCCCTGCGTCTTCATCCCAGCAGAATAGGCCGGGCGCCCTCGTTCAAATCTACCTTCCGTGCATACCTTAGCGCACGAATAGAAAAACTATTGGCTCTATCAGCTGAGGTGCATTTCATACAAAGGTGACTTCAAGATTTCGCGGGTCATTTACTGCCCTTAGCTACTACTGCAATACTTGGCTGGGATGTTTGAATCGTGAGCAATAGAAGAATTTTTCCACTGAGATTAAATTCTGTGATTGATTTCTTTATTTCATTCTCTTATTTTGGGCCATCAAGGTTGTATATACAGGGTTGAAGGTCTGATAAAGGTTGTCATATAATAATCTCACGAACAGTAATTTCGACAATTCTCGGAGCAGAAGATATATTCGATGTAGGTGGTGCATTGAAAGATAATTCCAAACTAAAAATGTCTTTTCTATATGTTAAGACACGTATAATCTAACTTGTCCAACACCTCTTTACGTAAAACTCTCTTCGATATTCTACTCCATGCTTCCGAAATATAAAGAAGTAGGAAAGGAAATTAAGGAATCAATTTCAAAAATAGTTTACCAGAGAGAAAATCCAATGTAGTAAGGGCAACGTTTACGCGTGAGACGGCGTGGCAAGGAAACTATCGTCGTTGAATCATTGCGCTGCCTATATCATGCCTTGTTTAATTACTTGCTGCAATTACAGTTTCAGGCCATTAGGGCATTACCAAACTATCAACTGTTTCAGGTACGAATTTGTGATGGGGCTCCCCTCCACTAACTGAAGAAAGAGACAAACATTTAGCCGTACCACTACAGCCGCGACGTCCTAATGGTGCAAGGGGTGCATTGCACCCGGGTGGCGGTGTCTAAAGGGCGCCAACAGAAACCTAGCCAACCATGATTATTATTACAATAACATTAGTTGATGCTTTCTGTACGATACATACGACTCTTCTAGGAATGATTATGATGTGAAATTAAAGGTTGGTGAACATTTACAGGAAAGAATTAAAGGATAACTCAAGACGAGAAAGGAATATTTGTGCAGAGGATTTAATCGAAGAATTGGAATCAATAAAAGGTTTTCTGGTACCAAGAATATATTATTTTCAGGTGTATGATTATATACGTATTTACCAGAGATTTGATCCAAGTCTTTCCTAATTTGCAAATCGCTTTTCGAGTTTAACGGACACTTCCGGAGACAGTTGCTACTAAGCTCAGAAGTGATGTGAACTATTAACTCCTAATGACCATTCACTTCGTCAGCATATGGAATATGCATAACAATTCTTACTTATGTTTTTTGACCAATGTAAGCTGGGGAACGAAGTTATAAAATAATTGATTTTCAAAGTCTTACAGTAAATTTTTACCTGTTAATCAGGAAATGTATAGTTTTGGTATCTAATTTTAAGGGGCGGCAAATTATGTTCGCACCCTGGCGGCAGATAGGCAGGGCGTGGCTCCACGTACCACTATATAAATTATTCCACGACCATGGTTTCGAGGCTTCACGACGTCATTATGCCAAATCAAGTACCAAGCATCAGGCCTGATGATACGTGAAGCGCCGGAAACATGGTCGTGGAATAAATTTAAGTAGTGGTACGGCTAAAAGTTTGTTGCTTTCTTCAATGATGGTAATTTCATTCACACAGATGCGGTTCACTGCACCATCCAGCTTAGTTCCACAACTACATATGTACCCTGCAAGCAGCCTTTGGGCGCGTGGCAGGGGAAGTAATTGAATATACTGCAGGTATTTGCAGTTAGAACAAGTGTTTAGCACCAAAGAGAATTCACTCACTCGAAGTCACAAGAAGCAAATCGACAAACGTCTACGCCATGTGCGTCAGTTTTCGATGATTTCCTCTCATAGAAAGAAATTTTCGTAAGTTATGCAATGAAAACGTGAATTATCCGATATCATAACGATGTTATCGCTATTATTGTTTACCGTTTCACGCTTTTAAAGAAACGTTTTGATTTAGCCTTAAAATCACACCGAGTATCCAAAGCATTTTCACGCCTTTGTAAAGGGTACCTCTTTCACTAAAAATCACTTAACACCTACTCCATGATTTCGAAGCATATATGCTGATTTAGTTTAGTCCCCTGAGGCGTAACTTTTCTATATCTTCCGCTGTGTACCATCCTAATATTTAGATTCGCTACCGTATACTATCCTAAATTCTAGATCTTCACCAGTGTACCATCCTAAGATATAGATCCACCACTGTGCTCCATCCTAAGATCTAGATCTGCACACGTGTACCATTCTAAGAATTACATCCACCACTGTGTACCATCCCTACTGAAATTACTATCGCATATATGTCTCCAAAACTTTCCAGTACCTGTGAATGTACAATAGTCATCCGGAAGGCCGGTTTGAACCTTAATACCTCCGAAGGTAGCTACCGAGTGCCGTGAGAGAGAACGAAGATGTCTAGGCAAGATGAGAAATGAGGTAGTTTTTTTCTTTTTTCCCTGATACAGAATGTTAGCAGGGGAAAACTTCCTCACAGGCAGGCCAATCACTCCACGAAAAACACAACTCGTAGCAGTGTCCACAACGAATGTCATTAACCATAATCTCTCAAAGCGGCCCCGGGTTCAAACCCCGGTGGGTGCCCCTGTTTGAAATGACCTAAGCTGTCGAAGCACTTTTAACAATATTACTACCACTACTACTAATCTCTCAAATTTCAGTAGCTGTTATCACAGCCATGTGCAAAACTTGAACAAAAATTAAAGGATGATACATTTTCCTCTATCCCGTACGAAAAATCAAACGAAAATATTCCATTCTTCAAGACCCGGCAGGGGAAACATTACGATACCTCACATCGGAATAACGTCGGACGTACGCGTCCTAAATCTCAAAAAAATTCCACATGCCTTCTAAACGCCGATGCTCGGGATACGTATGAATAGATTACGCAACGCTGCCGAGGCCCGAAAATTGCGTCCCGGCAAAGAGCGAGTACATCCGGAAAAAAGCTCGGAATCCCGAGGCCGAATTTCTTCGATAGTACTTTGTACCAATTGCACGAAAAAAATGAAAAAATAAACGGGACAGGAGGTCTGACGTCAATTGCGAGGCTACCGCAGGGGATCACGGACTGCTTGCGTTGGGAAGGGAGAGACAGAGAGAATGACTGCAATGGTGGAAAGGGTTGAGAAAATGACGGGTGAAGCGAGTGGGGGCACCGGATTTCTCTCGTTAAAAACCTCACGATGTGGAATACGCTAGTAGGGGGAAAGACTCCACGCATCTGTCCGCCTACTCCATAGGCAGCCCTTTCTCCACATACACCACCATCTATTTCCAAATTCACCTGTTGTGGGGGATGGTGAAAATACGCTGAGGAGGTTACGAAAGGTGAGGGGCTGAGTCGCGGCCTTCCTCTTCGATTCTCGTGCTCTTTGGTACTTCGACACACAAGCTGAGTTCAATCTTACTCGATCGCACCGCGCATCCTATCGCGAAAAGTACTTTACCCCTACATAACTTCTATGCTATAATTTTGGAAGAAACGGAGGAATGTCATAGGCATTATCAGGGAAGGTAACCGTTCACAGTTGATGCATTATTGCATTTCTATTTGAGATGCGCCTTAAAACCTATAATAATAAACTGAGATAATAAACTATGATAGAAAACTGTAGTAAGAAAATATAGTAATAACCTGTCAGAATAAAGTGTAATAACAAACTACAATAAAAATTTTAATAATACACTATAATAATAACCAATAATAATGAACTATAATAATATCCAATAATAAAAATATAATAATAAACTACAATAGANTAATAATAAACTATAATAGAAAAATGTAGTATGGAACTATAGCAAAAACCGTCTTAATAAACTGTTATAACAAACTATAGTAAAAATTATAATAATAAACTATAACAAGTACCTACTATAATAAACTATAATAATAACCTATAATAATATTATATTAACCTTAATGTAATAAACCTATTATTAATAATAACTCTTAATAATAAATATTAATTATAACCCATAATAATAAACTATAATAAGTAGCGGTGGTATTATTAAAAGTGCCTCTACAGCTGAAGTCATTTTGCACGTGAGCCCACATCGGGAATCGAACTCTGGCCGTTTTCACCACCGTCGACTCCGTTATAGACTTGGATATCCGGGAGCCCAACTACAATAGTAAATGCCTCCCCAGAAATCAGAAGTTGGTTCTGTACGCGCCAATTTTCTGTGTATTTTATTTTTCAAGTGTCTTAAGAGTGTACGGAATTTATTTTCATTTTCCCTTGGATACGAAGGTCCACTTGTAGTCATGTAATGCCCACTCGGTATGGCGTAGGTTGGCTATCCAAGCCGCCGATCGGCGTCTGGCAGGGGGTGTAAACGCCAAGCGTTTGAGTTACCTCTTAGCTTATTGTTACCGTTCGCGGAAAGAATGAGTCCCTTAAACGACTTATCCTCGCATCTATTTCTCTTATTTTACGCTCATTGTCGGATCGGCCGAAGTAGCAAGGGGGTCACATAATACTAATTACGTCTTCCGCAAATGCATTTTTTCTGAATTTAGCAATCAATCGCAGCCTAGCTTCCTTTCTTTCAAGGACTCCCAACCTGCGTCTGAGAGCACTTCCATGCTGATCGGATTGTTATGAATGAAGATAATTTTATCTTGATAAATGCTCCGGAATCACTTTCTTGGCGTAGAAAGCATGAGTTCGATGAACGTAAACCCGGTAATATAGTGCATTCAACGCCTGGGGTAGGACAGTACGAAGTCGCTCTAATGGTATTTCTCGAAGATATTTATAACGTATGAATGTTCAGGGACGATGTAAGGTTTATTATAACTGTTTAGCGATACTGCAATCGCCAACCTATAAAATAATAAGACATAAGGATTATCGAAAATATTCATTTAGAGGCAGTTACAACATTTTTCCCATATCCTAGAGATGCGACTACACGAAATGCATCCAGCGGAAGCAAAAGGCCAAGGCCAGGGGGTGGGCAACCTTTTTGCGAGTGCGAGCCAAAATCGGCGAAATTTCAGACAAAGTTTTTCCATGAGCCAAACAAAACTTTTTGAAAACATACTATTTCATACCTTGGTATCTTATTTGTTAGTTATTGGGTAAATGGTGCAAAACTGATCAAATGAAAAAAATAAGACAGCAAGAGAATACACAATGTTGTTGTTTCCATACGTTTATTTTAGGCCACTAGTTTCGCTAGCGTGCTAGGATCATCACTGATGATGCTAGTACGCTAGCAAAACTAGTCGCCTAAACGTAGGGAAATCACAACATTATGAACTCTCTCCAGTTTCATAGCTTTCCACGAAGTCACGCCATATCATACTGATTTCATTATGACAGGTATTTACGGAAAATGTTTTTGTAGATAGACAAGAACTAGTTTCGCGTTCAAGAGACAAGTCATCGACGGGTTATGTTGGGCGCAAATGCGAATGCCACCCCTGACCTGGGCTACCGCTCTTAGAGAGTGCTCCCGAAGAACTAAAATGGTTAAGATAAAGGCAAAGAATAAAGCCTATTTCCAAAAGCCATCAAAAATGTTCAAAACACACCTACAATACATATTTCGTTCCCAACGATAACATCCTCAGGGAGGGAAAGTAAGTGTATAAGTGTGAGTGTATAAGTGTAAGTGAATAAGTGTGAGTGTATAAGTGTAAGTGAATAAGTGTGAGTGTATAAGTGTAAGTGTATAAGTGAAAGTGTATAAGTGAAAGTGTATAAGTGTAAGTTATAAGTGTATAAGTGTAAGTGTAAAAGTGTGAGTGTATAAGTGTAAGTGTAAGTTATAAGTGTATAAGTGTAAGTTTATATGTGTATAAGTGTAAGTTTATAAGTGTATAAGTGTAAGCATTTAAGTGTATGTGTATAAGTGTATAAGAGTAAGTTTATAAGTGTTAGTGTATAATTGCCTTTCCCTCCCTGAGGATGTTCTAGTTGGTAACGAAATACGTATTGGAGGTGTGTTTAGAGCATTTTTGATGGCTTTTGGAAATTGGCTTTATACTTTGTCTACTACATGCCATCAAGGGTCTTTTACACTTGCGTAAGATAAAGCTATTAACGTAGTCTTATCACTTTCCCGTCAACAATTAATCCCTCTACTCAGATATTTCTTCACATTCATCACGACTTTAAGTCAACAACCACATCCAGCAGGATCAGATGGACGAAATCCCAAGCCGCTCGATTCACCTATTAGTCACGATGGCTCGTAAATACGTTCAGAGCTTAAAAAAAACACCTCTTAGATGACATGTGTACCATTTCATGGGATAGGAGGAATATGGGAAGATGTTTCTTTCTACAGGGAAATGTGATATGGAACGCCTTTTTTAATAGTTTCCAGATGTAAAATGCTGCCTTTCGACAGTTCCTTACTTGGAAACGATTTTCCAGAAAGAATGACTGGATGCATTTTCTGTTAGGAGACACACTCCCCTAGGGATGGTGTCATTCAGGAAATACTCGAATTTTATGCTTGTCTCGATAAGACGTACGAAATAAATACAGGGAAATTGCATGACGAATACAGGGGTAGCTGGACTTACCATCCGCTCTGAATGTGAACTTTTCGACATAAATAGTTTTTCTTGCTCCACTTGGACCTCTAGAAACGAACTTAATTTCGAGCCGCGAACTTAATTTCGTAATCAGAATCGAAATAACCGAAAAGATATAATTGAAAATCGTGGTTTGAGATAAACATTTCGAACTAGGAACTTCGAATGGGAAAGAATTAAGTTTGCAAGTCGAGGCACCACTGTTATCTTAAACCGTTTCAATCGATTAAAACCATCAGTAACAGCTGAAATCTCTTACTACTAAGTTATCCCTAGGTAGGGTAGGTTTGATATTCATCGCATAAAATGCAAATTTAAGATGTAGCGGGGTCAACTGATAGGACTTTGAGGCTATGTAGCAGCGTATTCAGGGGTAGTCAATAGAACGTCAAAGGAGAGAGAAGGAGGCGCTCGTTCCACCGGATTAAGTATTGTTGCGCGGAGTGGAGACGCACGAGAAGGAATTGATCTAGGATCTTGGTTAAGAATCATTGCCTTATTGAATGCTGCGAAAAGTGTAATTCATAAGAGCATTGTGCAGTACACGGGAGGACGTTTTCCACTCGCTGTATTCTGGCTCAGAAATAGCAAGGGAAAATTGCCTCACCTCCCTAGTCGCCTCATCTCCTCTCCAGAGCTTCTGGTAACTCTTGGTGGAGGGGTTGAGGACGCAACTAGTCTTAAGACTATTGCTTTATAGACTAACAAGACTAATGAGTAACCACTTTGATTAAAAGATGACCGATATATGTGAGTCGCTCTGCGTTATTAGTTGCTAAAAGATTATTTAAACATTTAACATATTCCAGCACATCCAGTGATCTATTACATTTGTTAGGGTCAAAACAACATCACATATATAAAAAGGAAATGTCTGTTTGTCCGTCCGTCCGTCCGTCCCCCTATTTATCTCAGAAACGGCTTGACTTAGGGAACAGAAACAAACTGCATCGTGTTTCTACGATGCTGAAACCCCCAGGAAAACTATTGTCATCTCTGTAAAGGCCCGGGTTCGAACCCAAGAGCACAACATTTTCATGACTTGCAGAGGTTGTTTCTTTTAAAAAATTAAATTAGAAAAAATGGTCCTATGAAATTGAGACAAGTGTCACAAGAAAGGAAAAATAATCATAGAATCTTATTTTAGTCGTGAATCATTCATATAATTTCAAAATTGCGAGAACTTTGATAAAATA
>KZ308523.1:216297-327578 GCA_000376725.2 Ladona fulva | reverse complement strand
TAATAGAGTTATAAAAGACATGAAGACAAATCAATAGAAATAACCAAAAAAGAACGAATAACAACACATTAACATAAAAAAACTGTATCTTACAATAGTAGGTTAGTTACTTCTGGTAGTTAAAGTGTGTCAGGTAAGGTGTTAATACACTCCCTGCCATACGGCACTGGCAGCTTGCAGGGTAAAAATCTAAATCCAAGTATCAACTGACGTATGTGGCAATGCCAGAAACATCAACGAATGAAATTCGAAAGCATCAATTTGGCAATGCAACTGAAATTTCAATAAAACCGTCAAATCAAGAAATCCCCTTCATCACGTTAGTGCAGTTTGTGTGAACAACCAAACCGGTTAATAAAACTCGGGATGGGCAACGTAACGTTCAGAACAAATAGAAAAGGGCGGAAAATTCATCCGCGATATGGGTCTCAACTTATTTTGCAGGAAATTTGGCTGTTACTGTTGTTGTCAAACGGTGTTATTCGAAGCTTTGACAAACTCTACTTCTTTGAACATTTTGAACGTGAACGAAATGTATGTAACGATACAATTAAAAGGTTGAGCTGAATTGAGGAAAAGGGACATTTCCACATTCTCTCACGCAGCACGCGCGGAGATGGGATATTTCTTTCGCGCCACGACCAGCGAATAACGCCCTTCCTTTTTTTTTCTTGGGCGGGCCGCCATTTTCCATTATCTTCCCGCGATAATAACAAGAGACAACGAAAAGAAAAGAAGAGCGACGGACAGAGGCTCACCGGCAAAACATTGTTGCAAGGTTGTTTCCATCCCTCTTTTGTTTTTATTTTTGCCATGAAATCCTGAGAAGAGAGAAGAAGAAAGCATTGGAGAAGTTGTTGGCAAGTCAGACAGAGAGAAAATTCATGAATTTACCGTCGGGATATAATATAATGAAGGGGTGGAGAAAGGAATACTGAGATGGAAGGAATGATACGAGAGGAAATGCCCAGGAAAGGGAATGAGAAAGGTCGAAAGGTTAAGGCTAATATAATGGAAAATAGGAAAATGAGAATAATACATAACTTAAAAGGAGGTCTTAATTAATTAAAATCAACATAGCAATTAACAAATAACAACACAGAAACGTAGCATAGCTATTTAACTTCAAAAGGAATACATAAGTCTGTGTTGACACCAACCACCCTTTTTAATTTTAATGGCATTGTAATATTTTTTTTCAATCCAATAGGATTCACCATTAATTATATGAGGCTTTGATTACAACGCAATGAAATGCTTCGTGAAGAATATTAGACAAAAATAATACCGGTTTTTAGGTTGGATGAAATGGAAAAGGTAACATAAACTTTCGTTCTTTCCGAATAGCATCAGAAAATATAATAGGGTAGATTAGGTAAGGTGTTAATACCCCCTCTGCCATACGCCACTGGCGGCTTGCAGGGTAAAATTCTAAATCTAAATCTAAAACTTTAAGTCAAGGATCAAATACGTTAGTTTGTAACCATAGACACGGTAATCAATAGTTTTGAGGCTGTTCGAAGGAGAAAATATGTGCTGATAAAAGGAATTCAGAAGGTTTAAATTTTCCAATAATTGAAGGAAGGGCAAATATTTGAAATTACTTTGGCATGTGTTTCCAGTTTTAATGTATTTTTTTCCTTTGGATTGTAGAATTCTTCGAATCTATTAAAGACGCGAAGTTATGAAAGCTAAAGTTTCAGATACTTTAGAGGACTTCTTCCTGATACGGTGATCCGTTCCAAACCGTTGTTATCCAAGGCGCGACTTCCCACAACCATATTACATACAAGGAAAAGGGTTTTGGTAACTTGGCACTATAAGGCGTGCACCTAGGAAAATTCCCAAGGAGAAACGGACATGAAAAATCTCTTACGGAACCGAGACTCGAACCTTGGTCTCCCAATTTCCGGTTGGTTACTCTATCCATTGAGCTATCATGAAAGAAATGATCTGGTGAGACGGCTCAATGGATAGAGCAACCAACCGGCAATTGGGGAGACCCGGGTTCGAGTCTCGGTTCCGAGTTTTTTCATGTCCGTTACCGCTTGGGAACCATATTACATTTCAAATGCGTAGATAAAACACATTAAAATGTCATTAAATTATGGTATTTGCAACGAATATACCTACTACCATTAATAAAATTAATAGTCAAAAAGAAGTTTATAATTGTAAATCTTCAACAGAAGGCGTCGTGAACTAAAGAATGCGTACAGAGAGATTCTTTTATTACAGCCATTCGTCGTTAACCAAGTGCGTCGCTAACTAACTCCGTCGTTAAGCAAGGCATCGGAGTATAACATGCGTCAAAATAGACGAAAATATTCGCTTGCACTTCTAGTTAAGGCCAATGGGTCGAACAGAAAGAAACCAGGTTTTCATATCAATTTAAAATTTGTAAACATCTTTGCATGCTACATAGGCCGTTCCGATACTGCGAGAAAGATCAGGGATATAGATGCTCAATCGATTCAAGAACTCATTTTTTCCGCGAACGATACGCGAAAGTAATCGATTGGGGAAATAGAGCCTTGGTGCATGAATCCCCTGCCACACGCCGAAAGGCGGCTTGCAGGGTACTTTTGCATAGACATTACATACACAAACTCTTCGCAAAGAGGGTAAACTTGGAGGTAAACACAGCATTTGGAAACAAATGGAAATGTGTGAATATACCTGAGTCAGATAATATCGATTGTATACGGAAATGAGTAACCTTAAAACACTAATAAATTAAAAAAAAGGCAATAAAAATCGCCTATTAGAGCCTAAAAATATCCAATACGTCTTTAACGAAAAATGCGAGAAAACTTAACATTTTCATCACAATAGGGGGCAGGATGGTGAGAAGAGAAAATTTTCTCGTCTATATACTATCTCAATCCCTAATCCCACCACGGTCTAGTGGGATTCGGCAAAAATGAAAAGGCGAGCCTCGTCTTGAAAGCAAATGAATAGAGGAAGGAAGGGGGAGATAGGGAATGACTGCGGAAATGCACGTGTCTGTCTGTTTTCCCGAGGGGCGGTGCTTTCAGGAGGGCACGCAAGTCTTGGAAAACAAGAAAGAGACATGATGGATGTGGAGGTCTCCGTCAAAGGAGGCATTGCGATGGGCAAGAAGACAGAGAGAGAGAGAGGAAGTTCGCCCATTCCATCGGCAGTTTTTATTCCTCCAGCTACATTGTTACGCTTTGTTGCACTCTGAGAAAATCCTCAGAAGACACGGAAGATGTGTATCTTCCCCTGCCGAGATCCAGTAACTTACCACTCCAAAGCGAGAATGAAACTGTTTGAAACACGCCGCTTTTGTGCCGATATTCATCGAATACCCGGTCTTAATGTCTTTTGTTATTCATTACACTTGTTCGGAATTTTTATGATTAAGCAAATTCAGGTATGGACGGACGGGATAGAACGTTCTTAACCATTAAGTAATCGCGTGACATGTGATATAGTTAACAGATACATTATATGCCGGAACAGGTTCGGTGTCACTTGGTCGAAGGACAACTGGTCGATGGGACAACCCGTCGCTGGACGATAAATAATATACAATAATAATTACGATAATCGCAAAAACTGCACGTACCAATACTCCGAGTTATTACAATGATTACGATACTAACGCACCGAAAACGTTATCATAAATAACAACATTCCCTTCCGTCGACGAGTTGTCTCAGCGACGAACTGTCCTTCCACCAAATGTCTCAGCGATGAAATGTCCTTCGACCAAATGTCTCAGCGACGAATTGTCCTTCCACCAAATGTCTCAGCGACGAACTGTCCTTCTACCAAATGTCTCAGCGACGAAATGTCCAGCGACGGGTTGTCCCATCGACCAGTTGTCCTTCGACCAACTGCCCCGGAACCGCCGGAACATATTCATTCTCTGTCGTTAAAAGTTGAACGTAAAATACTTTTCTTATCTTACTGCTCATTCTTATCATTAGATTAACCGCCATATGCGTTTAAGATATCAACAGGGGCAGTGGCGGATTTGCAAATAGGCGCAATAGACGATAACTGAGTGTCTCATCTACATTGCGGACTCAACAAAATTGCGCTATTAAATTCTCGATAACAAATTATCTGGTTATTCACTCAAGAAGGAGTTTTATATTTTTTGAGTAAGTCTGCATAATTTGTAGAATATATTACATTGATTATGTAAGACTAACCTGTTTCTTCTTCCATATAATCCGAATGTTAGAAAAATTCACATTATTAAATGCATTTAATAATGTGAATTTTTCTAACATTCGGATTATCTGGAAGAAGAAACAGGTTAGTCTTAATCTCGCCGAACAAATATAGCTGTGGCTGAACTAAACTAAGAATCCTACTGGGAGCCTTCCTACAAATGATATTATTATTATTATAACTAAACTGCGGTTAGGCTGTATTCATGTTGGCAGTCTTGTGCCTACATAATCACGGGACATTTACACTATAAATGATAAATTAATGTATACTCGCTACCTTCGTGCTAATTGTAAACATGTACCTGAATATGAAATATATTACACATAAGAAACACAAAAATAATAATACAATACAAGTAGTCAGAATTTTCTGGATATTTTAGATTTCATGGCATGGGGGCATTCATGATGTGGGGAGCTCTAAATTGATACAGCTGGGGGCCGTCAATCTCGCGGGGTCTGGCCAAACTCTCACACAATACTAAATTTGATGATCCGCAAAATTTTCCACCGGACAATAGATATTTGACTTTCGCATTGACTTGCTTCCTGCTTCTGTGATTAAAACACCCTTGCGTAACATGAAGAAAGAGCTCCGATAGGCGTAAGATCCCATCACTTGAAATGTCCATGTCAGTGCCCTGCTTGTCGCACATCTGTGTTTGCAGATTTGTATTTATATCTGAAACAGATAGTTTTTCCGCATGACATGACTATCGAATCTGTCATTCTAATTCAATTCTTTCCGCTTTCCACAGAAAGAGTGAAATATATAAAACACAAACCATCAAATTATTGCAACAAATTCATGTGATAATGCTAATAATTTCTAAATTTGAAGGACAAGGAAGGGAGAGATAAATATGGAAAGTTTTGATTAAGATTCTTCACTGCCGAATAATACACTATTGTACAACCGAGTACATTTCGTAGTGTAGTAGCAATAAATCTATTCAAATAGCGTGATTTCAATAACCGATAGGATTGCGGGAATTGAATTTCCATTTTGTTATGATCTCAATGTCTATACAAATTCGATGTTATAACAAATCTTTCCGATGTAATCGATTCCAATTAATTTCAGATTTTTATTCGTGGAGTACGATTCAAATTGATTCCCTTGAGTGATAGACTTATAAACTCTTCTTCCCAGTGCATGGGTAGAAGAGTTTATAACCAGTTGACAGTTGTTATGAGACAAAAACTTTCTTAANACTCTCAAACAAGGGAAATATATGGAAGAAAATTTTTACGTAAGGAATTAAAATATCGCGATACTATTGCAGATTAAATCATTTATCGAAATCTCAATATATGTGTAAGATTTACGTTTGTTTTTTACCTCAGACATAAATTCACTACCATATTATATTTTTGCTGACCAACTACGCCCACTTGCTCTCAAATGGTGCTTAATTTTTTAATTTTCATTTTTTTAAGCTGTGAATTCGACTTTAAAATATACTCTCGCACAATGAATGCATTTATTTTCGATTCGGATTAAGCCAGATATCAATTAGTCACCCCTTCACCGCTCAATTAATGCTTGCTATTATTATCAGATGTAACTGATTACTTCTCCTAGAAAGGAAATAAATTTAACGACGGGGAACACCTGTAGAGCAATTTTACCTTTTAGTCCATTGCTTCTACTAAAGAAGGAAATGTGGGAGATAACGGTGACATGGCTGATTTTAACGTGAGAATAAGATCTAACTGCTTTAGCCGTAACTATGAAATGGTGGGAGAAAAATTCGATTTTTCTGAACAATATTTTAGTTGTTGCTGTTGCTCAGAAAAATTAAATTCTTCCACTACCGCACCGTAGCGCAGTTATGGGTGAAAGAGTTGGATCTCATTCTCACTAAAGAAGGAAAGGAAACTGCTAATTAAGGATATCGTACCTTTCCGTATTGCAAATCATACTATACATGAATAGTGATAGTAATGTTGAGTGTATAAAAGTATGAATTAATGATAGCTTTCATTATCTTTTTGGGGCAATTGATTGATAATCCAAAAACTATTTTTATTTTTGGTTGGCAATCTATTAATATAGTATACCAATTTATGCATAAGAGAAAATAACATCTCGCATCTTAATTTAGTCCAATGGAACAGGTTATCAGAAACTAACATTTCTAATCAAAGTTCGAAGCCGAAATTTACTGTCAAGGATAAGAATGTAAATCTTTATGGAATTTTGTTCGTATGAACCTTTTCTCATGTTAATGTGCAAGTTTGCAAGATTTTCAACTTCTGGTTCTGGGAAATCCAATCGTAAAATGCGTCAAGAGTCCGAATTGATAGAAAAAAGTTACTCATTCATCTCCATTAACTCATTACGGTACTATGTATGTTTGTTGTCCCTAAGATTCATAACTACAAATTGTCCGTGGCTGTAACAGTTAAATGTCTGAAAAATTTCCTCTTCTTCATATCGTCAATTGCTTCTAAATGGGCCTAAATACACATGCATCCTTATGGAAAAATACAAGAACTCTGAATCAACAATCACATTGGTCTTCAGGGGGACGGGTTGTTCACAACCTCAAAATTTCACAAAAAATTCGTATATTTTATTTAAATTCTCGCAACTTCAAAATGAAAGCGATATTCAACGACAATAATAAGAATCTGTATTTAATTTCCCTTCTTTTGATACTCATACCGATTTTACACGACTGTTTCTTCTATTTAACTTTTGCAAAAGAAATAAAGTCTGCAACCGATTAAATCGAGCTTAAAAATGTGAAATCTGTAATTTTAAAGTTGGGTTATAATATAACCATAAGCTTTATACAGACGAGATACCAACTTTCAATCACATTTTTCCTTTGCTCTGCGAGTTCTGCAAGTGTTATGTATGAATTAAGTATTCTATTCCAATCGATGAAAGGTAGCGGATGATACAGAGACATGTGAGGGCAGCGCCGATGAAAACGATCGAAATGGAGAAAAGCGCCGAAAGCGCTAAACCGGATTTTTGAGCGCTGGCTCACAATTACCGCTCGCTGGAGATGAGGAAAATCGCGGATGGCACGCACTGCTAACAAAGCGAAATAAACAGGAAGGTGAAATGAGAAGAAAAAGATGGAGTACGATAAATAGAGAAACAAAGAAGGTGAGCGAAAAAACGAGACATCCTTGAGGATTTTATGAGGAAATAAAAGAGCTGTCCGACTGCGGAGATGCATTTATAAGACGTGAGCGAGTGTGGGGGATTTCGAAAGTGGGGAAAGTTGGAGAAACAGATAGATTTGCAGGGAAAATTTTCCACTCCAACGTTGGATAGGTGACCGCATAAAAGTCAAGGCTAGATAATCTCTCTCAGTAGACGTGGAAACAAAGAGATTGGAAGGTTACGTAAATGAAACTGCATCCGCGGCAACGTTTCTAAGGAATTAAATCGATTACGAGTAGTTTTGTAGGGAAGTATGTACACACAGATATTAAAGAATGAAAATATTTTTCACCCTTAGACTTTTGCGTTTCTACATCAATAGGTGAGTAATTTGTGGAATTTATTTTGAGTACTATCATCAGGGGCGGATTTATAATTTGGTACAATAGGACTCGTTGAGGGACTCATCCACTTGGGGACCTCAATGAGACTGTGATAATTAATTTTCAGTAACAAACAGTTCTGTTTTTCGCTACAAAAAAAGAGTTTTATATTTGTCGAGTAAGTGTACATAATATGTTAATGGAAAATACTACATAGCTTATGTCACAGTGTAATTGAAAATCCATCATTCACTGTAATTTATAGAAATACTATGAATTGTAATTAAAAACTTGTCTTTATTCCTACCATACTGAAGCGACTGAGATTTATATGGGATGAATATTTGTGAATTTATGAAAAAATTAAATTTTTACTCACAGTTCATTGTCATAATTCATTCCTCAATCTGACCTTTGCACCTAGGGCTTCTGAAACTCGCCCCTTACTATCATCCTACCAAATTTTATCTAAAGTCGGATATTCATAACTTGTTTGATAACGCAGCAGTCATAACTTCATCCTCTTGTTTGATCTAACATAATAATGTCGAATGATTTTAAAGTTAGAATTGAAATCGTATAATCGTAAAAAAATCTTACGGAATTTCACCTCTCAAATAGCTAAATGAATCTCCCATATTTTCTAAGAATTTTGATGCATCTATTGGATTTCCGAATTATCTTCGGAGAGATTGTTCCAAAATAGAACCTTCTTAATTAGCATTGAGGCCAGTCCTCACGAACCCAAAGAGAGTAATAAATCATTTTTGACAACATAATATACGCCGAATCAAATGGTGAGAGAACGCGAAATGTTGTACATGCAAATTATGATGAAGGATGGCGTCGTATTTTTCGGAAAGAAACACACGAAGGAAAGATGCACCGATGTGATACATCAGGAAAACAAATGATATATACAAGCTCAAGTAATAAGGTACATCTGGGAGTTTATGTTAATAGACGAAGGAGCATCGAGCCTTGATTCCGCTATGCTTCTGGATACAGATCTGAGGATTTCCAAAAACAAGAATTCTTCAACAAGTTACGCCGATAACGCATTTTTTGCCACCGGAAACGAGACGTTTAGGGAAGTCTTCCGTTTGAGCAGATTTGGACAAAATCCACGCTGTTAGTTTCTCTCCAACTTAATTAACCTCGGGAAGAGTTCGAAGCGCGCGATGACAGACCCAGATTACAGGGGTAAAAAAGCATTAGTATAAAGTCTTGAAATTGGGAAATGTGCTCCTGTAAAAACCTATGGGATGATAATGGTTCGGATCCCAAGTTTCAATCGAGTTGCCCTTTCGATGCACGAAAAGTTTTCCATTTCCACCGAGTGCAAATAAAATACACGAAAAGCGTCGCATGCATAAGAACTGCAGTGAGATCTGGTGATAGAAAATGGAATTACTTGGAAATTCGAATGCGCCTGCTATCTATGGAGAAGACAGGAAGAAGTTCGAGGAGGTTCCTTTTTCGTTATCGAAAAAAGTCTAACGTGTCTCAAGAGCGAATATCCTTGAATTAAAACTTCGTCTCCGAATAGCTTCGTGAGTAAGGAACATGAAGTTAGAATCACAATGATCGAATAGTTTCCCATCACGGAATGGGGACACAAGAGGTACAAAATCATTTTTCAAATGAAAATTTGAGCATGGAGATCATGAATACGATTAAAGATCAAACCGAATTTGGATAGCTAAAAGCAGGGCTCTCTCACGATTTTGCATGAGGCTTCGTAATAGAACTTTAATCATCCACGACGTACAGGTAACATTCCTCGATGGTGAATATCCATCCTTGATACAAGTATACAGAGGTGTATCCAAGGGGGTGGTTTTGGGGGGTGCAATCCAACAATACACGAAAGCATTCGAGAGGAAAGCCTTTCGCAAACATGCCATACAAGCACTACCGGATATTCGTCGGGTAAACATGTTCAGATAAATCAGTTCCTATTTTCAGCAGAGTTTGGAGAAGAATTCCTGTCGCTGGATTGTAGGTAATGCAGTGTTTATAGCATTGGTCTAAACACCTCAACCCTATGGACGAATTCTGACTACGCCTCTGCAAGTGTCGTTTTTTGCATATATTTAATTGAGATTATTACCGCATTGAAGCAGGTATATATACCAAATATATCCTTCTAAGTCAAACAGACAGACAGACAGATAAACTGTCTTCCAAGCAATCACATTTTCAGAGTATCTGAGAGACAAACTAATGGAAGATCTTCATAAGTGTCCTATCTTTCGGTTGGTTCATGTGCGATATAGAAGGAAACGTGATGTAAATGAAGTAAACATGAGGTAAGGAATGGAAACAACACACAACGCAAAGCAATACACGGGTGCATCGTGCATTAAAGATGTTTCTGCAGGTTGAGGCTCCGCCTTAAAATAATTACCTCGCTGCACTCACGCTAATTTGTCTCCTACGGATCCCGTCTTCGCTAAAGAGATCGCTTTCGACTCTCAAACTATTCTGCAGGAAGGCTTTCAATTATCCTCGCGTTTACGCGAAGTTTTATAACCTTTTTCTCAATTCTGACTCGGCGTGGCTATACGAATAAGCGCTTCTCTAAATTCCTCGTGGACTTAAATTTGAAACAGACTTCAAAGACTTGATTGTAAGGTAGGAGCTTTATGATTTCTTCCGTATATTTTCGCTTCAAAGGCAACTTTAATTTCAAATGTATGACATGTGCACACATCCGCAACTATTCTATCATCCGCTTGGTTCATCAGCCTTAATATTCCCCATTCAAAGGCATCGTTTTCGTATCTTGGTAACTTACTCCATCCTCCATGTCATATAACTTCTTTTGCCATTGCCTTCCCGTGTTTTCCCTTGTTTACCCTCAATTATCTTCTTTAGCAATCCTCTCCATAATTGATCATCCCGCAGATTCATGTCCATTGCATTAAACAAGACCCATATTCTACGTACAACCTTTGAGAATGACCATAAAGAAAGGTTGCGTAAATTTTAGGCACCAGACCAAATTTGTGTCATGGGATTGAATTTCCCTGTCCATGCCATTACGGGAAAACTCCCAATTTTATTACACACCCATCAAGGTTGGCCCATCGCATAAATTCGCAAGCAGCCCGGATACTGATGAAATCGTGCGATTCGAAATGCAACGAGTGGCCGAGAGGAAGTGCACCTAAATCCCATGAATCTTTGCTACATTTTCTGCCTCCTCCAGCGGATCCTGGGAAGAAAGCCTGTCCAGGAAGTAATTTCGAAACAAACCTCTCCTATCTTCCGCGGGAAATTCATTAACGGATACGCTTCAAACCCTTTGCTAATCCTTTTAAACGAACGACAGGTGGAGGCATTCGAAAACGAAAGTTTTTCCGCTGCACTCTGGGCCAAGTGTGGGAGAAGAAATCACCTGAATATCTGGGCCATAGCTGCGGAGGCCATGGAGAGCGTTCCTCGAGAACATAGGTTCACGGACTTTCAAATGATATGGGTCTTTGGTGCTAAGGATGTGAGATCCTTATCCCAACCCGCGCACGTATCTTAACGTATCGAGCGAAGCAGTTTCCGGGAAAGGACGTGTCCTCATTTTCACCAGCATACAACTCAGCGAACGTTGAATTTGAGTAGTAAATATTTAAAAAATTATTTTCCCGTATCCTCACAAACATCCATTCATTAGACAATTACAGCAGAAACACAAACAGTAATAATATACGAGCACAGGTGACCATTCAGCAACAAGAAAAATCTGGTGATCCAGATGTTAGAACGCTAACATGCACTTCGCCACCGCGACCGGTGAAGTTTTAACGGAGACATGCTGGCTCTAGTCGTCCTACAAGCCGGTTACAGGAAAAGTAACGATGGCTTGCGAGTCAAACAAACTCAATAAAATAGCGGGAACATTGAAGTAAAATAAAATTTTAAAATGAAACAGTCTACTAGATAAATTGACAAGCCTTCGTACTTACTCTAAATTTAATAATTAGCATAATCATTAATAATACATTTAAACTTGCTCTTCATAGGCATTTAAGTGATGGGTATCTAAACAATGGAGGCCACAGTACGTAAAAATTTGAGAAAAAAATTCATCTGATGTTTACCCTAAACCTTCATTTATTGATAAAGTTATTATATATTATGTGACTTTTGATCCTTTCCTTAGATTTACATCTCTTCTGTTTTATACCTCCCGAGTGTCTTATATGCTCCCGAATACTGAAGTTTATTAAAGAGAGAAAAAAGCTGTTTAATGTATTAAATTACAGTATTCTTTTTCACCTCCTGTTAAAATGCTCATGGATTCCGTATGTACCAAATTTCTCGTCGTACTTCAACGAGTAAAAATTCACCCAAATTCTTTTCCGGCCAATCCATGCTTGAAGACAGTTATCGATGAAATTATCTTCGGATAGAAGAGTCAAAGAGATAGCATAAAGTTATGATCCTCAGAAAACGTATAGAGAAAAATACTCTACCTGGAATTTCCTTACTGCTACCTATAAAGAATGTCACATTAGACTTCAAGCATTCTGGAATGCTTTCGAAAAATGACTTTTTCAACGATGACAGTAGTGGATGTACGGCAAATTATCCGGTGTCCAATTTATATTTCCACATTTGTTTAAAATTTCCATTGACGGCTACCGTAAGAGGAGCGAAACGCGTCGAGCAAAAATGTCCCCGTTGCACATTCCTTTCAATCCCCGCCAAGGGAAACCCGTCAACGACCGCAGCGCCACCACCGTCTGCGGCGGGGGGAAAGCGAAACACGGAGCGATGCAGAAATCGTATGGGGAAAAGGAGGATAAGAAAGCAATTTGCCAAACCTTTTTACGTCATCCTCTCAGCCGCCCACGCGCACGCACCGTGGTGCAAACAGACGTCCTGACACCTCCGAGGCGATACCACGACGAGAAGGAAAGAGGGGAGATTGTTTGTGGCGGCAAAAAATAATATTTTCCTAAACGAGGCGACCGATACCTTATCTTCGGAAAGGGGGAAGGGTAAGGCCGTTGGGGAGCTTGTCAAACAGCGGTAAAAATTCCCTCCGATAGTCTATGGCTGCACCTTCCTCGCTATCCTGCCTCACTTGTCCGCTCCAATCCCAGTTATCTCGGCGGGTAATTGCATCGGATGGCTAAGGGGGAAAAAGAACGAATGGGTAACAATTTCCATTCCCCCTTTCGAAAGGGATTAAGAAAAACGTATCTGAACGGCGTCCGATTCTCCATTGCGGAAGTCCGTCTGAATTGGATGAAAAAGAACTTGCGCGTGCCGCGATGCTTTTTTTTCTTTGGGTTACGTCCCTTTCACAACACTAGGCGCCACTACAAGTTACAGACGTTACGTAACAACTTGCAGTTATATCGAATCGAGGGTGACCAGATTTCTGGGTAGGAGATGGTGATAGCTCCTGAAATAGAGGCAACTCGCACGGTTCCTTTGAGTCCGGTTAACATCGAGGGACCGAAATTCGATACCGAACCGAACCGAAATCTGAACCGTAACCGGAAACCGTAATTCTTCCGTTCCGATAACCGGTTCGCTTTCTAATCTCGTGTAGCACATTAAATAAAAATACATGCAATGACGGGCTTCATCTGAGCAATATATGAAATTATTCTTTATTTTATTTTGCTTCATTCTTTTATAAAATTAAAATACATTCTATTTTATGGCCAAGCATAATAAAAACCTTGCACAGGGATAATTTTCATTTTTTACCAGTTAAAACGGTCAAACCGTTAATACCAGAGTGTAACCGGAAATGAACCGAAATTTGGTGTTTCCCATATGGTTATGGTTAACGATAGACAGCTTTTGTGGCTCGTTGTAAATTATTTACTTACTTATACGGCCTTTCCCCTCGTGAATTTTTCGAAAAGGAGCTCATCGAATTAGCTAGTCTAATCACTCATACACCCTAAAACCAGGGATATTACCCAATACGTGGGATTACACAGGGAAATAATCACAAATTAAAATGTGTGAATTTAATCATTGCATGATATTAATTATTATTTAACCATCGGTCGGCGATGGTGGGCACAAATAGCAATAAAGAAAAGCTAGAAAACTAATCGAAATGGCCCAAGGAATATAAGGTGTAGAGTTACAGAGCTTCATGTTTACATGGATTACAGAGTTCAAATCAAAAAGTCAACATACTATTTCGGACTAAAGAGTACCGATGTTTCCGTCCAAAGACAAAGAAAATGAAGTATTCGAACGAACATAATTTCTACCAGCTAAATCCGTATGTTTTATTTCCTGATTCCGACTAGCGTTCCATACCCAAGTTAGATACACTTCTCAATCCGTATGCTACTGACATCTATATATGCGACCCCTCAATCGTACATTATCCGCCGTGGGTCGTAAAGGACGGTTAATATGAATATCTCGATTGGATATTTCAAGAAGCTCATCATGCTAAAGATCTTGATGAAAAGGCGTGAGCGCCAAGTGGATGGAATCCTCTTCGCATCAGATGCGGAGAAGAGTATGGGCGGAAGGAGAATCCCGTCTCGAATGAAAGTTTCGTCACGTATGAAAATATATCTGCGACGGCGGAGAGGAGATAAAAGCGAAAGGAAAGAAATAAAAACTCGAAGGCGATGACGTAATCGCATCGGAGTTCACTTTGCTAGGACAAAAGCTCGAGGAAAAAAGATAGCGCGACGCATAAGTGGTATTTATATTGATTCCACCACAAGTAAAATTAATTAATGCCATAATTTTAGATTATTGAACCCGTCTCCAGACAACGTCCTATTGCCGACGTATTTGAAAGATAGGCAAAGAAAAGGGTAATAAATTGGGGAATTTAGTGAATTAGTGAATACAGAAGAGCAAACGATTGAAGAAAGCAACGAAATATTTCTGCGATTCTCAGTAAAAGCCATGAAAGAGGATGGAATTAGAGAATCCATACTAACAGACTATCTGCACAAACCGGAACTTATCGAAACTCCAAAATTACTCGACAGAAATGAATCAGTGGGAATAAAAAATAAAGATGCACGGGCTAAATGGAACATATCTACATCCTCTAGCAATTTTATTACGCAAAAGTTTAAAAACCTGCTTTATGACGATGAACTACTGAAAATAAAGCAATGATAATCATTTTTCTATTATAAATTCCACGTTTCTATTTTACAATATGTTCTTATCACGTTTTCCTGCTCATGAAAAAGGTTCATCGTGGCCGAATAAACGGAAAAAGTCAACGGTTATATGAATAGAATACTGCAATGTTTATAACATCCACATTCTGATGTATCCTCAGTCGCATAATTTTAAATACATTTCTAATATTGTGATTGAAAATTTAAACGAGATAATTTTAACGTTCATCTGGATCACCTGAGAGAAGTGAATCTGGCAACGCTGTTGCCCATAAGCGCTGTGGTAAAGTGAAAACGTGGAACGCACTATAGGGCTAATTACATTTTTGATGCAAGCGTAAAAGTAATTAAATACGATATGTAATTACTTAAGATTATTGTGAAAGGAATAAGGGCTATTTTTATTAAATCAGAATGTTGAGAATTGGATGGGGATAAACGGAGAATTTGTGTGGAGGACGGTGCTATGCAAATTATTACTTTTAAGTCGAAGAGATTATCACAAAACATTTCTCAAAGTTAAATGGCTTTAAATGTCGATAATATTATTTCATTTATTCCTAATCAATGGATCAATTCCCGTATAATTATTTCTGCCTTTCCCTGGAATAATTAAATAAAACCTATGCAAAAATCGCCATACCAAATTAATCATACGCTTAGATAATCTGAATATTAGCTAATTTTCTATAATATCCGATTTGAGTCATGGAAAAAGCTGAGGAAGAACATCTATGTTTACTCCAAAACGTGCTCAGCAACAGTAATTTCAGCCGCAGTGGTCTAACTCAATATTAGCTCTTTCGGAATAAGAAGTGTGAAAAATAGCGACATGACTGGGACTCGAACCCATGTCTCCCACTTTCCGGGCAGGTAATCTAACCACTGAACTACCATTCCGCGTCTCTTTCACGCTGTTAAGGGAATTTTTTCTGAGCAATTCGAGTACCAGTCATGTTGCTATTTTACCCAATTTTTATTTGTACTCCTTTTGGATCAGCCGCAGGACTTTATCCTGCAAAATATTTAAACCTTTCCTTAAGCATTAGCTCTTTCCTTTAACCGTAGATTACCATCGAAGAAGGTAAAGAAACAATCAAAATCCCGTAAAACTTAATCCTCGATCTAATCCGCGCGACTTTACTCATCACAAAGGGCAAATCCGAACGTTTCGACGTCGGAGAAGCAGCGGTATCCCTCGCGGCTTGCCCCCATAAATCGCTAAAGTAAGGAGTGTAGGCGTAATCCCCACTCACAGACATGTTCCACTTCGGAATTGACATGGAAACATAAAACAATAACATAGCGCACGGCGACTGGATTACGTACGGCGAGGAGGGACTTTCGTAAGAGACGAGGGAGAAATGAGGAAAAAAAATCGAAGTCTCGCTCGAGATGGTGTCGCCCTTATAAAGAAGAGTTGCTGCACATGAAGAGATAACCACGGGTTTTACGCTCCGACCAAGGTGACCTCTGGCGAGATAAAAAGGTGGCTGGAGGAGACGAGAGGGCGCACGATGGGAGGACAGGGTGTCTGGAAAGACTGCATCTTTCTCTTTCTCTTCCCCTCCCTTCCACTCTCTCCATTACTATCTCCCTCTCTATTTCTCAATCGCCTTATTTCTTCCTCCCCTTCTACCTCCGTCCATCCCTTTCTCTCTCCTACCGTTTTCACTCTCTGGATCGTCTGCTATCTTAGGGTTGTAAGTCTTCCTTATTCTATATATGAGACTAGAAATACATTTTTTGAACGCTAAACAAGAATGGGGATCTCAACATTCTGGTTCGAATATATCTATATGGTATCGATATGATGTATATAGTATTTATATGATATCTATATAATATTTATATGGTATCGATATATCGATATTAAAACGATACAATTTCGATACAATTTCGATACAATATCGATATAATATCGATATGATATATTTATAGTATCGATATAATATCGACATGATATCGGTATGGAATCCATTTTACATCGATATGATATCTACATTATTTAGTTATGGAATCGATACAATATGGATAGAGATAATTCGGTAAATAATAATTCGATATATCTAACAGCCCAAAAATGTATAATGACCGAAGAAAAAAGGTAACTTTGCATGTTAAAGCGTGCACCTAGGAAAAATCTCAAGGATTTTTTTTTCTTGGGATTGGGAAAAAAGGATTTTATCATGTCCGTTTTTCCTTGGGATTTATAATTCCATACAAATGAAATATTTTAATTTTACGTAAGTCACCCTTAAGTAAGAATGGTCCCGCTACCATATCTTGACGAATGAAATATTTATAATTTTTCTATTGATACGGGATAAAGAAAAATGTATCTTTTATACACTTATGTCTAAGTCTTGTTCATGGCTGTGATGATATGAAAGCTGCTAAGCTATGAGTCATGCTGAATAATGAGCTAATTAAGAATTCTCTTTATACAATGTTACGAAAAGTGTTACTTGTAAAGCCACTGTGCTTCACTAACGTGCTTTCTTTCTCAGTTTCTGGCTCAGGTAGTTTGCCCTTGCTTTCCTCACTAACTCCTCATCTTGCCTAGTAAGCCTCATTTCTCTCTTCTAGCTTTTCATAGCGGATGGTAGAGGGGATGAGGTCCCAACCGGCCTTCGGGCTGAATACTTTAGACACAGTAATGAAGGATAAGTTAGGAAAATCGTCCTAATTTTGAGAGTAATCGAACGTCTCGTTGTTTGAGACTGCAAAATAAGATAGGGCCATTCGAAGAGGATTACAGGAAAAACCTATGAAAGTACTCAAAGAAGTTAGAAACGAAGCTAGTCTAGATGATGTTTTAATTAGGTTAAAATACTGCTCACATCTTGTATTCAAAAATATATCTCCGGGACAACGTGATTTGACAACGATCATGAAGAAGAGATTGCAATTTATTTATGGACAGGTTTGGAGAAAAGTATTAACTTTCATCTATTTTTATCGAAAAGTTGTTCGTGTTAATGATGATACGGAAACTACTGGGGCATTAGTGATGCTGAATCACGGTAATCAATCTGATCAATGTTTAAGAATGATGTGAAAATTAGGGTTATCTTACTGCACTTGCAATGATGTTTCCTACTCATTCATTCATATACCTTACTCCTTATCCTTTCCTGTTAGTTTCATTCCAAATTAACACGTAACTAATGGGAAGAGGGATCCAACTAGCCCATCGGGATAAATACTTTATGGCCTCTTTTGATACTAAAGCAGCGAAGAAGGTAAGATGCGGAATGACAGCAAGACCTACCGCAGTCACAGTTAAAATAACCCATCATTTTACTCGGTTTTGATTTCACAATATCGGCAAAAAATGTCAAAGCAGTTGTTCCTGGTAAGATACTTTGCTAGGCATAGAGATCACGTGAAATATTTCCGAATAATTTAATACTATTTGGAATATTTTTCCTAAAGAAAAATTGGTGAAATTCATTCCTTCGGCAAGTAGATAATTTTCGGGAATTCACATGACTAGGAGGATTCACTTAGTCATTATTTTTTTCCAATCCTTAATCCCTAAAACATTACAGCTACAGAATGACTTAGTTCTTTCCCGGCGTATGGAATGTAGAAATTCTTCTGATTACCCGAGAAGAATTTTTACATTACAGCTACAGTTTGCCATGCGGTACAGCCAATGACATTTCCACCTAGTTCGAAAAGCATATTGGCTATATTGGCTTTTTTGTTCGAAGTTAACGTTTCTGTAACCACATTTCCGAACTGCATCCGTAAGAAAAATCGATTGATTTATGTACAACATGTTGTATCTTACGTATTTAACTATTTTGAAATCTCAGCGTCTATAAAAAAGTGTTGACTCCGAATCGGCCGTCTTTGCCCATTTTTTGCAAATTAAATGAAAAATATAATGGTATGAATGATGAATCCTTCGACATTCATATGACAAAAAAATCATTCTTATTCCATCTTTCACATGACCTTACTTAGTAATTTAGGCAGAAAATCTTTGATATTGAGAAACATTCGTCTTAAAAATTAATGCATTAGTTTAGACTCTTGAATTAAAACCGTTTCTCCTCAAAAAACCTTTCCCCATTACCACTTAAATTGAACAATCTGTGCCGAGCTTTATAAATTGCAATTTACTTTAAAGGCAACATATTGGGATAACAAATAGCCCTATAAATAGTTCAATTCCTACATTAGTACGTCATCGAGTTTAGAATTCTAAGCCATGATTCCCAAGTGAATTCGCGATAAGGCCCACTCTGAAATAAACAGGCTCAACCTCTGTTGACCTTGCGAAGGAGTCAAAATCACATAAAATGCTTCCAAACAGCTATATCGAGGGAGTTTCAATGTCAAAGACCGCGAAGTATAAAACATTTATACCCAAGGCCGCGCCCGGCCTATCTGCCGCCCGGGTGTAAACATAATTTGCCGCCCCTTAAAACTAAATATTAAAACCAAGCAAATTCTGATTTGCAGGTAGAAATATTTTCAAAACACATTAAAAAACAGTGATTTGTGACTCTCTTCCGCAGTTTACATTGGTCACAAAACATAGTTAACAATTGATTATGCATATTCCATATGATGACACAGTAAATACTCAGCATACGGAATCGTAAATTATTAATAGTTCACATTACTTTCGAGTAACATTATGATCCCAATGCGCATAGCTTAAAATGATACGATTTCTTTTAAATCTATTTTTCGCAAATAATTATGAAAGTTTCTAATAATAATTGTACTGTATGAGTAACTTCGATTAAATCCACTGAACAAATATCCCTTTCTCGTCTTGAGCTATCCCTAATTCTAAACGTTTGCTAATCTTTAATTTCACATCTTAATGCATGTGTAACACATAGAAAACAAAAATTACTATTGTTATAATATCAATATTGGTGGGCTAAGCCTCGGTTGCCGCCCCTAAAATGCCACCGCCCGGGTGCGGTGCACCCCCTGCACCCATAGGACGGTGCGGCTCTGTTTATACAGATCAGTAACGCGGCCCTGTTTCTTGATCTGAAGCAGCGTTCGCAGCTGACCCAAAGGAGAAACGACCGTCCGGTGATTGATGTCACCACTAACGCGGCAAAAATTGCCAACTCTCGCGTTAATACAACGCATTCTTTCTCCAAATGCATTCGACGAGGGAAAAACGGTCGAGCGGTACTTCTTAAGAGGAGATTTTTGCATCTCGGAGATATCCCGACTTGATAGCGGTTCTAAATTATTTTTTCCTCTCCCCCTCCCGATCGTTGATGCCCCGAGGAAAATGAGTTACGTAAAAAAGGCTCGCCGCTCTCTCCCAGACGGAAAAAAAACGTGATCAGGAGTGTCTGGACTCTCGGAAGGCCTCGACCTTCTCCGGGAGATAAACGGAGCTAATTTGTTAGGGACGATGGGCTATCTACGAAAGGCATTTCCGTAAACCGTGTCCGATGGAAAAACAACAATGGACATAGTATATTTGAATAAACGATCGTTGAAGGAAGAAGGAAAAGTATTGGATACACAAAGGCCCTTCCTTGAACGAAATTCATCACGCATACTTTACCCACTGAGGTAAGCGCGCATCGGGAATTTTGGTTCAACCTTGGGCCGATTCTTTAAAAAAATATGCCCATTTAATTTTGAGTTTTATGCGAGAACTTTTATCGAGGATTCCCCAAGCAAACCAATAACAGAAGCTCACTACTGACCGCTGCCTGCATAGTAATCAGCCGAAAGGGTTGAATTACTTGGGGATTTGAGTTCCTCATTCCTCATCTTATACCTCATCAAAGCCTGATCGAAACCTCATTCTCTACACCATTAACCATCAAAGACTTTGGAGAGGGAATGATTTGTCAAGGCAAAATGAGGAGTTAGCATGTTTTCCCTTAATTTCTTCACTAAGTCAAAAGGATATGAATGTCCACTAAGGTACAGTACAATGACGCTGTGGGTAGCAATTGTCATAACCAAGGAATAACATTATTCAGCACTTCTCACACATAAGCAAGTTTCTCATCATCCCAGCAACGAACGAACTGAAACACAAGTAAACGAAGCATACAATTTCCCTCTATCCTGTACGAAAGTACACACGAAAAAGTCCGTTCATCAGTTATGGAGTTAGGAACCTTCACACTGCAACGTGCCTTTAAATTAAGAGACACATTCGATTAAGTCTCCTTAGACTCACACAAAAAGTAAGATAATCAAGAAAAAACGTAAGAAACTATCATGGTTTTTAATCCTTAACCAGTAACGTGTGGTTTGAGGGACCGCAGCGATTTTTAAATTGTGAATAATAAAAGTATTTGATTTTCAATAAATCTCTACTTTATGTTAACTTCTTAGATACTTTCGTTAAGGTATCGCTTTATTCACACTATCTCTCGTATATTTCTATAAAGTTGCAATTAAAATTCAAAAGCGGTCTGTGAGTCCTCACACCACATTTGCTGTTTCGATAAAAATGCAATAAATAAATGCTCTTCAGCAAGGTTTTATTGTTCAATGCTTCAAATACATAAGACATTACTCCGAAAAAAGCCGCTGATGACAGATATACGACTCTATTTGAAACATTTTTCTTTGGAATATTTGACAATTTTAAAACAATGGTTTGTAATTGAAAAATTGTTGTTATGAACATAAAAATAAACTGAAATCCAATTTATTGGATAACTGATGTGACATTTAAAACTTTAAAATATCTTCAAAAGTGTCACTCAGTCAGTTTAGCAATAATAAAAAATTTGCCGTCTCCCAGACCGCACGTCACTGGTCGTGTGACAAAAATCGCACGTTGCAGGTTAAGGGTTAAAGAAAATAATTAAAATTGAAACTGACACCTCAACCACAAATATCCAAACGAAGGAGAAATCATACCTCAGCGAAACCTTCTCATGGTAATAACCAAGTTTTGAGATTAAAGGGAAAGATTTTTCTGAAACTCGGAATTTAAGTAAAGCGCTGAAAGGCAGACATTTTGAAGGATTTACTTTTACGGTCTCTTCAAATACTTACACCGAAATGCAGCTTTTAGAAAAAAAAACAAATTAATCTCAACCTCACGAGAAGGAAGATTTTCTTCGTTTTAGGTTACATGATCTTCATTCATGAAGCGAGACCGTTTACGTTCTCCTGCAGTGATATATTATGTATTTATTTAATGTTATTCAAAAACAGCCAATTTGACCAATTAAAATGAATCTTAGGAATTGTATTAACAGTATTAACAAGAAAACATGGTGATACAACAAAAAATAAATAAACAGGAGGACTAAGTAAGTTACAGATTCTGATTAATAGAAGATAGGAGTGAATTTATATGGGAAAACAGTTCAAGAGAAGGGTCGAGAGACAAAAAGGAATTAAAAAGTTTTGGGATGCGATAGAAAATTGGCCTTGGAGAGATGGAAAGTCGGAAACGAGGTACGTGAAGGAGGTTTAGAATTGCGGGTAGGGCGAGAAGGGACACGAAGAGAGAACCAGGAGAGGATGTGTTAGATCTGCATCGGCTGTTGAAAATCGCATGTAGGAATTTAATGTCTTAGATATTTTTATATTAGAGATAATATTTTTTTAGATATCTTTTAGAGATATTTATTCCTAAGTTACTGCTTACATTTTTTTACATCAGCAAATTCTTCTCTCGTGTTCCTCTCTATTTCTATTTACACATTTATTCATGTTTTATTTAATAACATTGAGTCAGGCTAGATGGAGGAAGAGACTTTTAGTCTCGATATCGCCTTAATAAAGACCTTATTAATAGCGCAGCTTTAGATTTCTAAACCAGCATATGCTACAGTCGGGATATGCTATCATCTCCGGCAACGTCTACCTCTTGAACGTGGCCACATACATACGCTATTGTTTCTGGATATTTCCGTCATAAGGGAGGAACGAAATGACAATTTGAAAAGTTTACACTCTACACGTAGCATTTTCTTTATAAAAAAATGATAACTGAATAGTTTAAAAATATGTATATTTCAGCGCAATATGAATCATGTAGTGCTCCGAAGATAAAAAATTCGTGGAATTATTAAAAACTTCATCAGATTCGCCCACGCGAGTTCGCACTAATCCGATTACTGTGTATGACAGTCTCGAACCCGCCCAAGTTTTATTATTATTATTATAAATGTTTAACTTTCGCTGTTGAATCCTATCGAAAACTTTGGGACGCTTGTAAAGAATATATAGAGAATATCTCCTATTAAGCTGCTTCATAAAAATTTATTCGTGATTCCCAGATATCCAAGCGGGTAGCGCGTTCATCTTTGGCGAAAGCGGTCGCGGGTTCAATTCTCGGTGGAGGCCCACATGTGCGACTTAAGCTGTCGAAACACTTTTAAAAATACACCTTCGTACCGCAATCTTACTCCCGTTAGGAAGACTTATGACAGCAGGTTTCAGAAGTGCACTCGTCTTAGCACAACCTAGCAGTCGATCATAGAACTAGTTGCCGCTTCGTAAAATGCCTGGATGCACTAGCACCACCTGACAGATATTTCTAGAACTTATTCTAACGTAAAGGTTACTTTACCCGATAAAAATCACGCGAGGCATTGTCTACCAGTGGAACTTCTCATGGTAAACAGAAATGACTGCATGAATCTTAAATTACAACAATGAATTACGGGGTGTGGATACGTAGTTTTACGGAATATTATTTCAATACATATTCTTTGTATAATGCTCAAGAAATAATGGAACACAACTCTATGTAATATGATTACAGCTTGTTTAGGACGCTCAGAATTTTCAATAGGTTAAAAGTGCCCTAAGTTAATATATGAGCCATTCACTGGCTAAGTATTTCGACTATGCTCCTGGAATGTTGTAAGATTTTAAATCAAAATTCCATGAAAAATGTTTAAATGGATCCACTAAACATTAATTTCTCTCATCCATCATGCCCAATAATGTAAAGAAATACAGAAAATATTTTGCCGCAGTCCATCATGGAAACGTAGCTATTTAAAGAAACAAATACGTTGATTGGTAAATCTCTTTTTTACTAAACTTGGGAAGTAAGCTTATTGGAACGCTACACTGGTTAGTAAAATGAGTCGCCTGGACGTTATAAGAACAGCGATTCACACATTTTACCAAAAACAGCTCTTATATTCCTGCTATGGGATGACAGAAATAAATGAAAATCAATTTTCGGAACAATAAATTTTTCCACTGGAATAAAAAATATCAGTGGGAAGGCTTAAATGTTAGTTGGCGAAAATCAACCTTTGAGGCAGGCAGGACTTTGAGGTAGGACTCCATAATGCGAAGAAAGAAACGTATGGGCAGGGGTAAATGTTTGTAATTATTCATTCACTATCTTAGAGATAAATTCTGTAAAGAAAGCATTTCAGTGAGATGATAATTGACTTCTGAAGACAGTGTATGATCTTTTAACGAGTGTAAATCGTTGGAAGACGATGTTTCTACTTGGATTGTTAACCGCGATTGATTTTTCTCACTCTGGAGTCCCGAAAAATTTATGAAAATTGCATAAATACTTAAGTAGTTACTTATACGTGATATCATTTACAGACTTTTATTTTCATCAATCTCGTTTTGTACTGCTCTTCGGGAGCAAAAATGCATTACTGTAGATAAGATAGATTGTAGTCGCTGTAGGGATCCCCAAGCCTATTGGACTTAACCTAGGTTAGATGAATCTCTAACTCCACATAAATTTGTATAGAACCACCTCTATTTCATTTAAGATGAGAGCGACCACTGATGGCAGAATACATTCTGCAAAATACCACACCAGAACCATCAAAAATCGTTCGATGGTTCTGGTTCCCGATTTTTGATGGTTTCGGTGCGGTATTTTGCAGAATTTATTTGATTTGCTTTTCATTTTTCAACGTTTAATTACCTCTGGTGTGGGAACTTTTCCATACCGTCATATATGTTTTTGCTGTTTTATGGGTTTTTTGTAAATTTTGCTTTTCTTCTTTTTTCTGGTTGTAGTAATAATTTTCTTTAGTTTAAAATTTAGCTATTACTATCAGTAGTCTAGAGCTTTTAACTTAGCTTTTTTATCCAAACATAGTTTCTTCCTTCTCTCATTTTCTTACTGCTCTATCCTTAACTTCTATTAAAAATTAATGGGTTAGATATACATATATATTTAAGCCCAGTAAACTGCCAATGGCGCGTGGCAGGGGGACCTCACGTAAGAGGGGGCATCCTTGTCCCAATCCCGACCGCAATAAAGGCGTGTCTATCATATTCTAACTCCAATGACATCGTCTCACTCCTTCGGTAGATCTTTAATAGCGGATGAATAAATATGTCTCTCTCGTCTTCCCAATTTTCAAAACATAGCGGCGCTTCTGGTGATTGTTCCTTAAGATGTTTGTCACCAGAACGTAAGCCCTTTGCCGGAAAAAAAAGAAAATCCGCGAAAGTGCTCCTAGTCCGAATCCATTGTCCGCAAAATTGTTCGTTAACAGACCCTACACTACCCAAAGAACAGACTTAGCAAAGTATTCGTTCATAAATAGAGGGATTGGGCTAGATATACATATATATTTAAACCCAGTAAACTGCCAATGGCGCGTGGCAGGGGGACCTCACGTAAGAGGGGGCATCCTTGTCCCAATCCCAACCGCAAAAAAGACGTGTCTGTCATATTCTAACTCCAATGACATCGTCTCACTCCTTCGGTAGATCTTTAATAGCGGTTGAATAAATAGGTCTCTCTCGTCTTCCCAATTTCCAAAACATAGCGGCGCTTTTGGTGATTGTTCCTTAAGATGTTTGTCACTAGAACGTAAGCCCTTTGCCGGAAAAAAAAAGAAAATCCGCGAAAGTACTCGTAATCCGAATCCATTGTTCGTTAACAGACCCTACACTACCCAAAGAACAGACTTAGCAAAGTATTCGTTCATAAATAGAGGGATTGAAGAGTGTAATAGTTTACCTGAGAAGATCTAAACCTAAGAATAAAAGGCAGCTTGGAAAATGACGCAGAAATGTATATTGCGTGAATATGTTACTTAAATTTAGTAATCCAAAGGGTGTGGCATCTAGTAACAATATCTATTGTGTATTCCTTTTATTTTTAAGTGTGTATATTGCGCGATTAACCTGCCACTTCACTAGCGTCAAACCGCGGCCGAAATTCGTAAATAAATAAATTCAATCGAAAAGATTTCGATTGAGCTTATGAAGAAATAACCGGCTTCAACGGGTCATAGGCGCACAGCAGCAGTCATCTACTCTCCGGGCGCGATTCTTCCGCTCGATGTTGATCCAGACGAATAACATAGGAATTGAAGATACGAAGCCATGAGAGAAGCATTACAATCGACTGTGAGACGAGTGAATTCGCCCTTTGGGAAGGAGAAGGGTTAATGGCCAACGGAAATGAACGAACGCGTAAAAAACAAACGCGACGCAAAATCCGTTTTTCCAAAAAAAGAAAAGTGCGAAATTTTCGTGGCGTGGAAATCATCGTCGCAGCTGCATCCTTTTCCAAGGGTGAAACAAGGTTAAAGGACAAAACCCCAACAATATCCTTTAATAAAAAACCGAGGGATATAAACTGGAATAATAAAAATCGTAGCCAGAGTTGCGAAAATGACCGAGAGGGAGGGCGGGAGTCATAAAATGAAGAAGGCGAATTGGAGACTGCAGAATAAGAGAGAGAGGGTTTATAAATGCAGTTTTTGCGTCATCGAAGGGATCAGAAGTGCGTCAGAGGAAACATGATCTGACGTATGACATAATCCCATGGTCATAACGGCAGCCATATCTGGAAGATATGATATGAGATATGAAGATATGAATAAATAATAAATCGTAAGATGCCTCTTTGGATGCTAAGGATTCGAATTAGATGTTTTGACCTACTACCGGCCGCGGTGATGTAAAGTTAACATGCAATCGTTCGAGCAGAATGGTCCTGGGTTTCAGACCCGGCTAGTCGGATTTTTCCGGGTTAGGGAATAGTAATTTGTGTTCCCCGATAACAATAATAATTAAAATGGATGCAATCGGTATCTTTAAGTTTCAATTACAGAAGTTTATATTAGGATACTCTCAAAATAGTAACTATTGCTATATTTAGATATCTAATTTCATTTCGTAACTGCACGTGACTTTAAACTTTCATTCTCTGTATTTTATAGTTTGAAATTCGAATTAATTTTTTTTCCAATTTTCGATTATTTTCTTTTTTAATTTATTGTTTTAAATATTGTCTTTTTATGCATTTACTGTGCTTTCGCGGTTTGTCTTAATTTGTAATTTATTTTAAATTTCTTGTGATGTATTAATTTTTATGTATATTTTATTTATTTTATATATTATATCGCATGTAATTGGGGTTTTTCCTGTTTGCGGGAAATAAAATATTATTATTATTATTATTCACCCCCATTCTCTGTGGGTTTTTCCCGCAACGTGGGTTTTCCTCGTCAACCTTCAGTTGCAAAGATTTTTCCCACTCTCCAATCTTTCCCTTAGTTTATAATTATATTTTGTGCATAATATAATGACATACGTGGCTAGGTGGAAGGTGGCCCACATGGGCCTATCCTCGTCAATAAAAGGTTTATCTATATAGAACAGCGTGGAAGAGACGCGGCATGGTAGTTCTGTGATAAGAATACCTTCCTGGAGACCTGTGTATGAGTTCCTGTCATGTCGCTATTTTTCACACGTTTATTTTTGAGAAATTATTATTAGATGATAACTGTATTGGAGAGCTTAGATATCAACTGTGTTAAATGGGATGAGGTTCTAACCGGCCTTCGGCTTGAATACTTTACAGACATATGAGAAGCTGACGTTTTTAACAAATATTTAGAATACATAAGACATTACTCCGAATAAATGATTACAGATATACGACTCTATTTGAAAAATTTTTCTTTGGAATTTTTGACAATTTTGAAACAATGGTTTTTAATTGAAAATTTTTTGTTATGAACATAAAAAAAAACTGAAATCCAATTTAGTAGATAACTGATGTGACGTTTTAAACTTTAAAATGTCTTCAAAAGTGTCACTCAGTAAATTTGCAAATATTTAGATTATTTAACAAAACTGGTAACATGACTTGAGACCCAGTCCTTTGAAAAAGTCTTTATCTGCTATATTTAGCAAAAATAATCCCGCCTGAATTTCATACTCCGCTCAACGTCGACAGCCTTTTTGTACAAAACATTTTTCACGGCGGAACCGACATAAACTCGACCTTGGAAATTTAGCAGTACTGCCCTTATACTATCTACTCGGCAAATATAACTTGGCCAGCCATCCCCACCCACTCCCATGCATCTCCCTTTCCTCTCTAGACACATTCCCCTTCCTTCCACAGCAGAAAACCACCCTCACACCCAGTCTCCGCTGCATCCTTGAGACTCGCTGCTTTTTTAACTCCGCCACCCGCCACGCGGCGCTGCACTCCACAGATGCATTGCTCCATTAGAAGAGATGGATCCGGGGAGCGACGGGAGGAGTGAAGAGGAAAAAAGGCCAAATAAAGGAGACGATAGAGGGGTTGAAAACTGTGCAAGGCGTTGATTAATGGGCACCAATTAAACCAGATCACGTCTCAGACTTGGTAGGGGTCCTTCACCCGGTTTCTCCCTCGTCTAACGCTATCACATGCTCTCCTATCTCACACTCGCAAATTAGAGCTCCTCCCACTTTTGTACTCCTCTGTACTGGTCCCTTTTTTACGCTTCTGTAACCTCAATTACGGGGGTAAAAAATGGAGGGACAACGTGAAGAGAAATCATAAATCTCTACCCTTGGTGAGATGAGAATGAAGGATAGCTGTTGGAAAAAATGACGAAACCTTGGCAATAGAGGAAGTCTTGTTTTCGTACGTGTTGGCGGTTTATGTACACGCCCGCGGTGCCTCCGGGGTCACTTGCAACAATTACCAGACCTCTCGCGAGTCATTTTTATCTTTTGCGGCGTTACGCTGGATGGTCTCCACGTTGGGCGAACTTCTTAAAGCCGGAGAAGGGTCGGAAAGAGTGAGAAAGACGAAAAAGATGGAGGAATCAGATACGGGTAGGTGAGAAAGATCGAGTGGACACGGGTAGATTAAGCGGAAGGGTACCTGAGGATTCGTGTTGAAATGAGAAAGACCGGGTGGCAATAATCTCGCTTGGTTTTTGACGCTAGGCTGCTCATTGCTTCCTGTGCCAGAAAAGAGAGTTGAGTTACGCAATCGTTGAATTTGATAAGTCTCGCCAGCGCCGGCACGAAATGTTGACCGCACGCCTAATCACCTGGGTGTGAAGTTTAGGTATGTAAACAGCATAACTGCTCGGATTGAAACTTCCGACTTTTCCCGAAATTTATCAAACGCCCGGCATAAATATTGCGAAATGCTCTTGAAGGAAAGAGGTTTACGGTAGTCGAAACTCAAGAAATATACTATCACGTATACGGTGGTACCTCGACTTACGAACCGCTCGACATACGAACTTTTTCTTGCTGTACTTAGACCTTTTAATCGAACTTAATTTCGAGATACGAACCGAAAATAATCTAATAGATATATTGTAAAACTGGGTTGCGAGATAAAAGTTTCCGACTTACGAACTGGAAGAAATTAGCTCGTAAGTCGAGGCACCACCATACTTTTTTCGTCCTCAACAGAAAAATGTATATAATCTTTTAATTCGTAGCAATCCGACGGACAATGGATGGAGAATATCCAGGGAAAATACATAAAAACGTCATATGATGGATTCCGCACACTGTTGAATTAAACTAAATAATTCCTTGACTACGCAAGAGCAATCAATTGAGATATATGATCGATCAAAAATGAGATAAAACTTATGGATTCATGCCCAGAGAAAATGTTTCTCCTTTAAAGATAGTATAATGCAAACGATTAAATTGTCTGAATTTTCGGTTATTATCGTAAATCTTTTCTGCAGGGGATATAGTAGGTATCATAAGTAAAATTGCAAGTTTCTTCGTCCTTTTTCTCCTTTCTTCGTTTATGATCATAAGTTGGGAAAACTTTGCACGAGATTCAAAGTCACGTACTTAAAATCGTAGTTGGACTCTGAGGGAGATGAAAAGTAAGGGACTTCACTCAAGCGCATCAGCACTACACTAGATGTGCTCGAACAGAAAGTGAGCATCGCCCGAGAAAATCGCCTCTACCGCGGACGTGCCCATCTGTCCATAGACACGCAGTCGGGTACATTCATACGACCGCACTTTCTGCGGAACGGAAAAGGAGCAAAACAGAAGATGAGTTTGGCGAGGATAGATCCGTCACTCCTCCCCGTCACTTTTTGGAAGACCACACTGCATCTCATGGCCTGTTTAAGCGGGAACTTTCCGCGAGATGTATAATTATCTGAGCGGGAGATGCAACCTCCCCAACCCCAAACCTCTTTTTGGCTCCGCGAAAGGGTGAGGGCGCCTTGAAGGTCCTCCCTAGCGAAAGGGAGGTACGAAAGCCGTTCGGTGCAACCAACGATGATGTCCAAATAAGAGAACCCCTTAGATTTCAGGCGATACTTGTTCATTATTGCTTTCTCATATACGGTGGTTCCTTATTATCTACGAAGAACATGTTTGGGGCTTGGCAGGAGTTGACGAATACAACGGTTGACGTAGAGGCAATTTTCTGAAAGGCGCGCTTAAATTATACTTTTCCTTATGGTTGCATTCAGCAGTCATCATCGTAATAAGAGAATTAACAGGGCTGCCAAATAACATGATGATAATGGGAAATCCTCCACTAAGACCGACCCTCGTCTTTCGTTATAAGAGTTGAAGTTGATGAAATCCCTACTGATATTCGGCAACGTCTTTTTAATATATATGCAGAGGAAATGGTGAATAAAGCTTGAGAAGAAATAGACAAGAGATCGAAAGTTAGAGAGGAAGTACCGACATTAGTAAGATACGCAGACGACGAAGCTATTGTGTGCGAATCCGAAAGGGGTTTACAGATACTAGATAATGGGAACTAGATAATGGGAATGGGAAACTAGGGGAACTGATGACTAAATTGTTTTTGGTTATTAGGTTATTACTATCATGTAATGTCTCCAGAGGTTAGATGTGAGAAAGTAATTTCGGCCTAAACTCACCAAGAGTTAAATGATAATACTAATAATAAATCATATTTATATGTACAATATATACTTTATTTATATAGATATAGTTTTGCATTTTTTTTACTAATTTCATTCCTTTATTATCGAATTACCCTCGTAGTTTTGGGAATCACCAGCTATTTACTTCAAGTATGCCCATTAGTGTCTTTTTTATCAAACTCAACGTTTTAAAACCAAACTAGCTTGTGGATTTGCACGATTAAAAACCCGGGTAATTCACGAGTTGTAACCTCATAGGGGAAGAAAATCTGCGCCACGCATGTCTCCGTGAGACGCTTACAAAAAACCAAATCTCCAAATCCGCGCCATCGCAGCCGATATGGCGGAGCTTGATGCACCAGCAGGAGTTCCGCTTTGCCCTTGTGCAGCGCGAGGGAACACTCCGGGCGCATCGGCGGGAGGAGGGGCGGTAGGAGAGAAAAAAATCACAAAGGAACGATTTTTAAGTGTCAGACACGGGAAGGGGCTGAAAAAAATCACACGGAGACGGCCTTGAGTCCGAAATGGGAGGGAGCTGTCTCTCTCCTTTTGTTTTTCGAAAGTGAATTTTTACGACCGCTCCCAAGTTATATGAGAAAGTTGCCGCTTGCATCAAATCGAGTCCTTTCTTTTTCCTGTCCGTTTGTTTTTTTCCCATCGCCTCGCTTTGCACCTCGGGATTGCAGCGCGATCTCGATAATCCGCGGGAGAATTACACGCCGTATGATTTATTCTCGCTGCTTCGTGACTTTTCCACTTTTGTTTACCGCCCGTCCCCCTTTCCCTCCGCGGAGACTTAGGAGGGAGATAAACGTGAATATGTAAATGCGCGTGATTTTACGTCGCCGCCGTACCTTTTTAATTTGATATAATGCACTTAATTACAAGGGCAGAACAGCGCCTGGCTACAGGAACAATGCACTCCGAAACTTACTAAATATATGAGGAAGAGGGCGTGATTAAAGCCCAAATTGCTCGAGTGTTTTCTGTAGTTCTAATCTTTTGAATTTAAAATGCGAACTTGGGAAAGATAACTCTGAATTCATCCGATGGCTTCGAAATAATAATGATAATAATTTTGTTAATCACATAGGTCCATACGTAATAGACCTGTGGCAAGCAAGACAATAGATATGCAACTATCATCATGATCGTTCTCATTAACCTAATTTTTACAAGCATTTTTCCGTGATACACTTCTTCCTTTAGTTAATATGAGGATAAATAAAATAAAACATATCCCAGCGGTCTGAGGAGGAAAAGCTAAAATTATAAGGCATAGGCCGAAAACAAACATAGAGATGCGCGATAGAAATCTTTTGGAAATAATTTCACAGATTCGCGTAATAAGGATGATAATTTGAATAATTACAAGTGAGCGAAAAATAAATTTCAATAAAAAATGTATAAAACTACTGGTAAGTGGTAACAAAAATTATTTTCAATTACATACGTTGATGAATTGTACTGCAAACAAAATTAAAAATTGCGATAATTTCTGCCTTCGATAATAACTAATAACTACACGCGAAATATCCTAACAATTTGAGGAGGAGGAAAGCCTTACTTTAATGTGGAAAAGCTATTTCCTAACAATCTGAGAAGGCAGATATGATATTTATCTAGACGTAAACTACAAATATCGAGATAAGCTATGGAAACTTTTCAAAGACATTTCCATTCGACAAGAACAATTGTTTCAATAAAATCTTATGACCTAAATGAAATTACGCAAAGTGGATAGGTAATTGAATTGGAAAATATTTTCATTCACAAATGTTGAAGAATGGTATGGCAACCAACAAACTTCCAATAGTACTTCGATGTCCCTCCCCTTACTTTTATGTAGTTAAACTACAAGCACTTTCTTAAGGTCTTTACTAAAAATTGTCTTCTCTCATCTAACTTTTCGTCATAAATAAAAACAAATAAATTTGTGAATAGAATTAGAGAATAAAAATTCAGAAGGACTTGAGGCTAGACTTAAAAAGCTAGAAAAAAGCTATTGGCCTAACCTCGCCAAAAGTGTAAGATAAATAAATAAATAAGGGGGTGTGAAAAACCTGCACAAACCTACTAATAATACAAGCTAAATGATGCGAAGGAAACTGTGCTTATGCATATAAATTGAGCGGTACTGTAACAAAATTAACTAAAACTAATTCACTTAAACAATAAAAATCACAAAATTTATCATTAATTAAGCTAATGCAGGGAAAGATTCTGAGGAACGTACTCCGCCAACTTGATTAATCATTCCTGTTGCTATCGTAAAAACAGTGATTTTTTGAGTTTAGTGATTTAAAGCAATTAAAATTTTTAACGCAAAATATTACGCTACGAACGCGAATTTCGTACACTGAAACTTCTCTAATATGACCGACAACAATGAACATATTAACAAATGTTGATACGTGGAAAATCTTGTTAAAGCGAGGCGAATTTCCACCGAGAAAATTTCAGACAGATTTGACAAACGATCGTTCCACAAAGGAAATGTGGATAAAGCCGTGTATATACAAACATTTTGCCCTTGGGGTGGGGGGTATTCGGTGAATTTTCAGCAATTGTTCCAACGAGGAAAATATGGAGAAAATCTCGCATGAGGAGCGTTAATTTTTTGCGCGCGATAAAGTGTTCGTTGAAATTTTCGGCGAGCCCCAACCCACGATTTCCGCGTGTGAGAAGGCGGCTTGGGCACCGATCCCCCATTCGGCTGCGTGTATGCATTCGAGTCGGCTGGGATTAAACAAAACAAAGGCGAGGACGCGAAACGTCTGGAATTTTTTCCCCGCAAAAGTGATGGTTGATTTCATGGTGCAACGTTGATGTCTGGAACTCTTTCCTCCGCGGACGGAGAAATAAAAAATGCTTTTCGTGACTCAGGCTAGCGTCACTCTTGTTAGTTGATTAATCTCGTTCCTTGAAGGAATATTTTCCCTCCCTCCGCGCTTTCTCTCTCCGCGAGCGCTCCCCTTCAAGGTCTCGCAGAAAATGATCCTTTCCGAGGCAGATGATTAGGGGAACCAAATGGCGGTGCAGTCGCGATGACGTGGCCGAACTGCAACAGTTCATTTTGGCTGCCATGATTCATCATCGGGAACCCAAAAGCGGACGTCGACTCTCTTCTGTTCGCACTTTTTTCTCCAGCAGCCTCTTGCCCAGGGATTTGAACATTAGCCAAAATGTGACCAAAACGCGATAGGGGATGAAGCGGATCCCTCCTCTGTAACACGAGCTTCTTCTGGACACCTTCGCCAGAAGGATCCGTCTTCGTCGAAGGGAGTACAAATTCCCGTAACGAAGGAAGTCGTGAGGATTTGAGTCATCGCTATCCAACCATTAAGAAATTCGCTGAGTTTTCCAGGATTTCCAGGTTAGAGGATACCCTGAACATCGAGGTGGATTCAATGTACGCAAATTTGACTGAAGATTCACCATTTGTCAGGGCCGGCTTCAGCTTTTCGGCGGCCCTGAGTTGGGAGGTTTCTAGCCATCCCTGATGCTTCTACGCTTCGCGATGAACAGGGGATCACTCTTTTAGGGTGTTAACATTTAAAAGTACCCCTTGGTAATAATAGAAATCACTATTTTTTTAATGCTTTTCAATTGCTTTTAAATATTTTTGATTAGAATTTAAATTACTACACCACTAAATTATAATCTAACTACGTAGGTATTCAAGCCGAGTCTTCTTTTATTACACATTTTATCGACAACGCTCCGTTCGCTGGCTTTTTTATTTTTTAATAATTCATTACATTAATGAAATTAAAAAACGATGGATTTCGTTTACAGTTACGGCCTCGTTTAGTGACACCGGGAGGGGTCGGGTTTTTTGGTTTCCTGTGACGATTATGTTAACCGAATAAAATAAGAAAGAATAAAAGAAGAAACCGAATAAAATAAATTTAAATCAATTGATGTAATTACGAAATAATTCATACAAATACAACCAATAATTAATTAGGAAGGTCATTTTCATAAAGAAAATCTAGCATGAAAGATGAAGTGGATAAAGTCCATAACGGACCAGGAACCACCAATCAGTATCCTAGAAGGGAGTGAAGAAAGGTTCAGATTTCTAAATATCACTACCCTAACAAGCTCGTGAGAGGTCCATACAGTTAAGCCAATAACTAGAATTGTCCAGGACATGACAATTAATTTCAATAGAAAATGGAACTTTGTGCAATCTGAAATTTTAAAATTTATTTGAAACTACGATCTAAATGAAGTTCAAGATTCACATAAAATACCAAGGCTCGTCCTGTAAAATGGCCAAGAATGAATTCCTTCGAGTATTTCAAGCTATACAGGAGAAATTTGTTATTGAACTATGAGAATTAATTATTATTATAATGAGGTTTTAATTTCAGCCAAGAATTGAAAACAGTGGATAAAGCCCGACTAGAGCCTTCATATTGGGTCCCAAGTGGGAGAAAAGGCTGACAGGATTGGATAAAACTTCCACTAGATATCTGTTGTCAAATTTACTCCGATCTTTTCTTATTTAATAGTCAATAACTTATATGTTTTACTAATTTAGGAAAAGTAGCATAAGGAAAATATCGCTCCATTTTGATGGACCGATCGTTTGATCCTATTAAATATCCATAAATCTACATAAAGCATTTCTATAAATCTAAAATTAATGCTCCAAATTTACAGCAGAGCACAGTATTTCATTGAAATTTCCGTTAAGAATGTTTTACACATTTTCGTATAGTAGTTAATTTTATAGATTTTTCGTATAGAAAATGTTCGCTCAAATCAAGAAGAAATTTTGACGACTTTCCTTCGCAGTCCCCATAATTCATACCTCCCGATACCTCATGGTCAAATAATGTTTGTTATTGGCGTAAATTTGATGATACCAATAGCAAACGTATTGCAAGCACAAATTCAAGAGGTATGCACTTATTTTCTGTTTTCTTTTAGCGTGTTTGAATGATTTAACTTCCTTTTAAAAATATTTTTCCCTTGCAATCCTCAAAGACTATCCTCTTAGCCAACAAGCTCCACTCACAAGCGTCTATAATTTCAAAACTCTCTATTCCTTCCTCGTTTTAAAAGATAATTTAACTTCGAATTTCCCTCCACAATCAAACACCAAATCCTCCAATCTTACAGATACTTTTTTTTCTTTATTTTGAATTCACTTGCTTATAATTTCCCAAATTTGCACTTAAGTCATTCGTTCTAGATCTCGCATCTATTGAAAAGCTCATGTTAGTCATCCTAAATTATTGTTTCTTCAATTCGAACTCGACAAAGATGGCAGGATGGTATCGTAAATAACTTCTATATGTTCCGAACAACATCAAAAAGATCGTAAAAAGCTACACTTACGAAATTATCATTTCTTCTAAATAAAACGCAAGCACAAAAGTAACTTCCGTTACAAGATGTATGATTATACTTCAAAGAAAAAGTCGAGAAAAGGAACAATAAATGATAAATGATACTCATTTAAATAAATAAATAAGAAGAGTAATTTTTTAGGTCGATAAAATAAATAACCATCGTGCAAACCCCCGAGATCCATATCCTTTGAGTCGTACTTGATCAATATTTCCCATAACAAGTTCAATACCCCCTTCTTATCATGGAAATTACTAGACGGGTTGACAGAAACAAGTCACATCGCAGATAAAACGCCCATAACCGTAAATTTAAAGCTGTATCTTACGGCAAAAAAATACTGCAGCGAGCAATCTCTTCGGAGATAACGTCATCAGAAACATTCGGCTCTCCTCATATTAATTTTTAATGCTCGTGCGTGCATCTCAAAGCCTTCAGACGAGTCGTCCGCCGTCTCCAATGGAAAGATATTGGTTGGCTGCGATGCCAAAATTCGATAAATCTCTCTGAATCTCGGAGGCCAATGATATCCTTTGATTAACTTGCGCTCTGCTCCAACGTCCAAGTATAGACCCTCAGTGAATAGGAAATTACGTTGCTGGCTAGCGTACGATAGATTAAATGGTGAGCTAACTAATATATGTAACCGAAGATGAGTGGCAAGGGGGAAACAGAGCGGCATATATTAATTTAATTAGTTAATCGACTGAGCGAATACATTAGTTTATGGTACAGTTAGTATCACAACAACCTACTCAATAGAAACAGAGAGTTAAAATCCAATCACATTTACCTGTTTAAACCTCATTGGCCGACTTTTCCATTTCAGTCTGCTTTAGCTGGACTTAGTGTTGAGAAAAAGGTCGACCTGATTTCATGCGGAACACTTAAAATATTGAAGACTATATTTATCGTGAGCGTGAGGTGAATCTTTTGCGTTGGCAGAAGCGGCGAAGCATCGTCGCTACTGGCAAATGGTTACAAAAGTTCTACCATCGGAAACTGAGGACGAGAGACACCCGGTTTGAAGTGTGGGTATCATAGTTCGCGGTTTAGAGTTGAGATGACGCCAATTTCGGTACTAAGGAATCAACACTAGTCCACTGCCAATGTCTTGTGACATGGACCATTCATCTTTCTTCGGGTCCACGGCGTAAGTCAAGATGCGAGAGACAACCTAACGCAGGGATGGGCCATATGGAGTTCGTGAATTCGGAAAGAGGTATTCCCAACTGGAATTCTTCTGTAATATCTATCTCCCTTTAGGGCAGGGGTGGGGAAATTGCTGCCTTTTCGTCACTTCTTAAACAAATGCCTTAATGATAATTATTTTAGAACCAACTGCTTGGACCGTGACTTCGTGCAAGGATTCCGTGAAGGAAAAAGGAAAAGTCAAACTTTTAAAGGACCTGATGGTGACTTTATGAAGAGGTGTAGTCAAAGGGGAGGTTTTTGGGGTTCAAACCCCCCCATAATAACAGAGCCAACAAAAAACGAAAGCATGCGAGAGGATGGCCTCTAGTAATTAGGCAATAAAAACACTGCTGGGCATGTTAAAATAAATCAGTTTCTATTTTCATTAGATTTTGGGCGGAAGTATCCCTGCTACAGCATCTATGGACAAATCCTTGCTAAACGATCAATATACTTAATTAAGAAGAAAACTTAGAAGACTAGTTAACATTTTGAAAATCATATCGCAAGAAATGAATCAATTTCCAGGTTGTAAAGAGCCTGATTCTATCTAATGGAAAACGTGTGTCCATAAAAACTGTGATACTTGAAAATCATGAAAGCACAAGTGAATAAAATTACCGGAATTAAATAATTTATTTAAATTTATTTTGGAGGCCAAATTGATTTCCTCTCAACCAATAAGTCTAATAATTTTCAAGCTATTCCCATCCAAAAAGAGATATAAAAATTAGTCAATAGAAATTTACGAGTACATTAGCATACAAACAGACTCGACTTTTACTAGGAATGTCATACAAATATATTAAACGGTATGCTCAATTGTTCTGGCGCGATGGCTTGATTGGCTTGAGCAATCCAGAAGGGTGGGAGATCCGGGTTCGAGTCCCGGTCCTGTCAGACATTTTTCATGTCCGTTACCTTTCATACTTTTCCTCTTATACTGAAAGCAATAGGATGTCGAAAAGTAAAAAGTTCAAGCTGTAGTTTGACATACCAACTGCACTGTAAAAGAGAGATTCTATTTCAAACAACGGTAAAATCGGACCGATCCCATTCCTAAAACGAATAAGAACGAATCTTAACATTTATTTCTACAGAAATTAAAAAGCCTGGAAGGGCCTCCGCTGGAAGGAACACCGTACTCGATCCCTTTCATTGCAGCATCCGGCTTGGTATCTTATCCCATCACGTAAGCGCACCATCGAAATCATCTCCACAGCAACAACGCTCTCGGAAAGCCGAGGTCAAAAACCCTCCGCTCCCAAACGAGAAGAAAACGGACACGAAAAAGAGACGTTGAAGAAATTCAAATTCGACTCGCGAAAATAAAAAAAAGCGACCTTCCGACTCGTGACGTTGGGCCTTAAAAGCTCTGCGGTGAAAAAGACTTCGGTCGGGAGTGCCAACGCGTTTTTTCCCCTCTCGATTTAGCCCTCCCTGTGTACGTTTGCGCCAATGTGCATGTTAGTGTACACATTTGTGCGTGCTGGCAAATGTGAAAGGGGAGGTAGCGAGAAAAAGCGAGGCCGAGACCAGACGGTGAAAAAGAATGAGTTGGCCGAACCAAACCGTATCCAGACATCAATCATAAAACGAGCATCTTTCCCGGGTGCAAGCAACAAGAATGCCGCGACTGCAGCCAAGGTCAAATGCATGGGGTGCACTTTGGGGCCGCAGACACTGCCCAAATAGCTGGCCTCGAGGAAAAATAAAAGTATGACGGCGGTCGACTGCACGTGCAGCTGATTTAATTAATGGTATGAGAAGTCTGGCGGGAATGTCTTCACGAGTCGACGCCGTGTAAAAACGACGTTTACTCGTAGTCCCCCTTCTGATTAACGCGGTGTGTGGGTGAAAGGGAACACTATTCCTTCTCTCTCTTTCTACAGGGGATAGGCTTTTAAACAATGGACTTAGATAAGTCGCGGGGTATTATTCAAGTTAATATTATTATTCAATTGCTGATAGAAGCCTTAATAGAAAGATATTATCATAAAAAATCATGACCATGAATGCTTACACTCATTACATCTTGATAAAGCCAAAAGTAATGTGTGTGATTGTATGTACCTAGAGCAAGTCTCAAAACATAAATACTTAGGAGTAATCATTGATGAGAATTTTAGCTTTAATATGCACATTAAACATGTCAATAGTAAACTGAAAAATATATCATATCAAATGTACTATCTAAAGGACATTTTACCCACTAAAACTAAGAAAATCATTTATACCGAATTTACAGAGTCTGTTATCAGGTATGGTTTAACTATTTGGGGAGGTACAGCCTCTACTAAACTATTGAGTAATATGAGAATTCAGGACAAAATCATAAAATATATTTATAATGATAGTAATAATTTGAAAACCAATAACTTTCACTATTACAAAGAATTGAACATTCTCCCACTCAAATTGTTGTATAAATACATACTCAGTATTGATAACTACTATTCAAATAAATATAAATCTATAAAAACCTCTTATCACAAAATGAATAAAAGACCTAATGTTAGATACGATATTCCTAAGTATTATAATAATCATGGCAAGCAAAGCTTGGAGATTATGGTACCTATTCTATTTAATGAAATACCCAACCATTTAAATTTTATTGATAAACATTTAACGGCAAAAAGGGAGATTAAAAATTGGTTATTACATTCTTAAGTTTTGTAATTTTCAATAATATTGATAGTATTTTTATTCTGTATACACCAACTGTATTTATCTTTGGAAAAACATATGTATTTTATTTTTCTTTTCCTCTCTATAATAATGTACCTTATTACTAATAATACACCTAACTTGAAGGTAAAGCGGCACTTGCAGACGAGTCCTACTCAGGATTCTGCAAGACCGTATTACCTCAATATATGTATATNTCTGGGCTGGGCAGAGGATAGGGTCGTCCTCAGAAATTCTGAGTCAGAATACTCTCATGAGTGTTTTGTAAACAACAGGAAGGAGAATGATGGGGCAATAATTCTTCAAATCTCTTTTTCCTCCTTTCTTGCGCAACCTGCATGGTTCTAATCCTTATGGATTTTCACTTTTCTCAGGCAATTAGGTAACAATTGCGCTCAAATGAGAGAGATCTCAGTTAACATTTTCTTCTGAGTTGGCTGAGTCTGATAACGTCCCATTTCATCCTCTCTGTTTCATTGCACCCTTCGTTGCTCTGCTCTGTGTTGTTTCTAAACATCTTTTTGGCATAGATACATAGACCCCTTACTGCCAAGGTTAGGCCCATGTGGGCCTCTCTTCCACCTAAACTCGTTTTTCATCACATTATGTACAAAATATAATTATTGACTAATAGAAAGAGTGTAGTGTGGGAAAAATCTTTGCAACTGAAGGTTGACATAGAAAAAAAACCCACGTTGCGGGAAAACACCCACACAAGAAGGGGGGTGTTTTCCCGCGAAATAAGCCCGCGAAAACGCAGCGAGAAATAAAGTTTAAAATCAAAAAAATTTAAAAATTGTATAAGAAGCAAATGTAAATCTTTTTAAAAGTTGAAAATGAAAATCAGATGCCGATGTGGTTTACCAAGTATCACCCAAGTATGTCCCATCGGTGATGGTCGGTGTCTTTAGCGACACATTGAGAACGATTTTCGGGTTTGCAGTTACGATCCCAGGTTAAGATTAAGCGAGGAGGGAAGGTTAGTGATTTGGAAGCTTATATTAACCCAAGATCTTTCGAGTCTGCTTCCGTTGCTCGAAGACTCGTGTGTTGGATTTTCCAAACGGAAGGAAATTCTCCATGCATGAAGTCAAACCGAGTGAATCACATTCGTCTGCGAAGATAAGCCAAAAAAGCAGCGTTGGAATTTCGATTGGATGCTATTAAAAAATTACTTGTTTTACTTATCATAGTTCCTGCTCTATTGCGAAGTTCTGAATTCAGAGTTAAGATGATGTACACAACTTATTCCATTTTTAATTAAATTACATATTTAAGTGGGATAAGTTTTTTTTGCCATAATGTTGGATGCTCACTGCTTTTTTGTCGTATTAATCTTTTTTAAAGTGGAGATTTCCCGGCATTATATACATATAAATTAAAAGTAGTGGTGTTATAAAGAAAGATTTATTAGTATTATTGTTAAAGTGCTTCGACAGATTAGGTCATTTCGCACGGAGGCCCCCATCGGGATTCGAAACCGGGACTGCTTTCATCGAAGTCGAAAGCGTTGCCCACTTGGCTATTCGGGAGGCCTATAAAGAAAGAAAATTACGTATTTCATACGAGATATTTTCTTATGGGGAGAGGGAATACGGGTTTAAAGCCATGGCATTCGAATTCAGTAAAAACTGAATTATTCTAACTATAACAGGAAAACCCAGTCTTTCGAAAGTACTAAACAAATCTCGTTCCAAATAAAAAAAAACCCTCCCCTAACGCCATCGTAAGAGGATACACGAGTTGATTAGATTTCTAATTACTTTTATATTCTCTTAAATTAATAATTGCGTGGAATATGACGACATGTTTGATGTAAGAGGAGAATTTTAGTCTCAATCTCGCCTAAATGAAATCGATTTAGTATTATTATTATTAATTGATCAAAATTATCTCTTTTGCATTATAATTGAATTTAATTTATATTGAGAGTTTTATAAAGTATGTAGTGTTAATTGTGAGCCGGTAACAGGCGGAATTGCCTCCATTATTACTGTAATATTCTATTTGTACTTAATCGAATAAATTGAACTCAAGTAAAAAAAATAATTAATGTTATATCCTGTTTGCAAGCCTTTTGCTTAGCAGGACCAAAATATATCATTCTCTTAAACATTTAAAGTAATCTAATTTTTATACTTATGTAAAAATATAACTCTAGTATGCAATGTTAGTTTTAAACGAAGTTCAATGCTAATGTATCAAAATGCAGTTTTACAATTAATATTTTTATGTAAGGAAATTCTACAGATCTGTAATGATTTGCTATGAATATGAATATTTTTTTGTTTCGATTCATTCATTATTATTATTAGATCAGTAAATTCGGAATCAAAAAGAAGATACGAGACAGTTCCGAAAAACATTCTCCCGTTTACTGCTCATAATCAGACGAGCGAACTTATATTCCCAAAATACTCCACGCTAGCTTCTTATGCACCACCTACTACTTGCTTTCCATTTAAACAAAGCCAAGCATAACTGAAGCCTAGTGCATTTTTTCCCTCCTAGCGAGGCGCATCATCCTTTCGCCTCCCTCCAGCACGACTCCCAGTGTCTCAAAAGAGATTAACCTTTTACTCAGCAATTACATTAAGACCGTCGCAACAACTTATCAACAAGATGGCTCCCATTTGCTGATTAAACCGACGCACTCTCTACAGGCGAACTGCGTAAAAACAAAAGGCGACGAAGTGGGAGGAGAGAATAATAAATCTCCATCGCTGGGAAACTAGTTCCTTTTTTCCGTAGGGAGACAGAACTAAGGGGATAAACGGAAGAAATGGAAACTTACGTTTCTTACCGGGGAAATTTCATCCCTCGCGAAACAACTGACGCGCTAGAAGCGTCCTTCCATACATTTTTAATCCCTATTAAAAATTTCCTTCTCGCCCGCGTTGGAAGAGACTTCCTTTTTTGTTGACGCCGAGCAGTTGGAAGCACGTACGTGTGGTGTTCGTCTAGATGCGATCTAGAAGGAATCGTGTTGAAAATGGAGGAAATATGAGGTGAGGAATACAGATAACGCGAGGCAATACACGGATGCATCGTGCAGAAAAAGATCTCAACTCTTTGCCTTCCAATAGAAACTTCGTTCCACTTCATCTACCTCTGAAATCAATTGTAACAATGGTTGCAAGAGACTGATTTGGATCTCTGTAACGCTCTTTAATATTGTTATTATTTTATTATCTATAACATTGTTTACATTTGTGATCAACTTTTTTATCATTATTGTTGATCGTAAACCGTAATTGGCCCAGTGTTGTATGTTGATGTATTATCGATAGATAAATAAATAAAGTTGTTTCTTGGTTGAGACTCCGCCTTAAAATAATTACCTCGCTGCACTCACGCTAATTTGTCTCTTACGGATCCCGTCTTAACTAAAAAGATCGCTTTCGACTCTCAAACTATTCTGCAGGAAGACTTTTAATTATCCTCGCTTTTACGAGAAGATTCATAACCTTTTTCTCAATTTTGGCTCAGCGTGGCTATACAAATAAGCGCTTCTCTGAATTCCTCGTTGACTTAAATTTGAAACCGACTTCAAAGACTTGTGATTCGGGTCGGCACTTTACGCTTTCTTTCAGTCTTCTTTGCTGAAAATGCAACTTTAATTCGAAACTCATGACATATACATACACACACAAGTTTTCTATCATTCGCTTCGTTCATCAGCCTTAACATTTCCTATTCAAAGATATTTCTTTCGTGTCTTGCTTGCTTACCCCACCCACTACATCATCTAACTTAAATTACGATTGTTTTCCCGTATTTAGTAATAGTTACACTTAATCGAAACTCACCGTAGCCTCACCGCCAGTCCACTCAATTACCTTCTTTCGCAATCCCTCTCCTCTCGATATTTGACCCACCAATTTTCTCAGTCGTAGCTTAATTATTTTAATTCAAATTATATCCTCCCCGACCATCTCTAGCAGATTCGCGTTTCTATCAACCACTACTATCTCAGGATTAAATAAAGGTGAACTTCTTAGCACGATGAAGTCGTGCGGCTGATCCCAAAGGAATAACAAGTGTGAATAATAGCGACATGATTGGGACTCTAACCCAGGTCACCCACTTTCCGGGCAGGTATTCTAACCACTGAACTACCATTCATTTCGTTAACAGTGTGAAGGAGACCCGGTATGGTAGTTCAGTGGTTAGAATACCTACCCGGAAATTGGGAGACCTGGATTCAAGTCCCAGTCATGTCGCTATTTTTCACATTTGTTATTCCACTACTATCTACTTTTCCATTCTACGGCACGCCCACATCTCGAAAGCTTCGAATCTTTTGTTGTCCCCTTTTTTAAGGTCCACGGTTCACACCCAATACATATATACCATCACAAGGAGAGTAAAATCCGAGTAGTGTATAATCTATCATCACTGGCCGGACTTTGTGGAAAGGCAAAATGAACTAAGAGAAAAACACTCAACTAAATTTGTTGAATTATATTTTATGTGGAAATTAGAAAGTGTTTTTTATTTCTTCAGAGAAGTGGTTTACGACGTAACTAATAGAATGGAAAAGTTGGTATATCTATGATTGATAATTCACTGTTCCTAGACTTAAATTATTTATTCATAAAATTTATTTTTGATATAATTCTAGGTATACATTTCATGTGCATTCTGGATGCGCNTCCATGCTGGAATTTGTGGTCGTATTACCATGTTTTGATGTATGAAATATTTATCTTTTGGTACGGGGTAAAGATAAATGTATCCTTTACATACTTCAGTATAAGTCTTGCATGTGATGATACGAAAGCTACTGAGGTATGAGTTTTACTGAATAATGTCATTAATTGAGGTTTCTCCTTATGCAATGTTACGAAAACTGTTACTCGTAGAGTCATTGTTCTTCACTAACGTGGGCTTGTTCTGCTTATAGCATTCTGGCTCAGTGAGAAAAGCAAAGGCAAACTACCTCACTCCTCATCTTTCCTAGTAAGCCCCATTTCCCTCTCCCAGTTCTTCGTAGCTGCTGGTAGAGGGAATGAGGTCCCTACCACCCTTCGGGCTGAATGCTTTCCAGACACACAGTAATTTGCTGCTTGCGGGGTCAACATTCTATGGTGCAAACCAGCGTCGCTATCGCGCTAATTCAAGCAATCGCCATAAACGATAAAATCCTGCTTCCGCAGAGTTCCAAGAAATCATGGGATAGGCTTTTGATATACTCAGTGAAAAATGATTCATTGCAAATGGAAGTATGACACACATTCTGTTCATATCCCTGAAATGGATTGCTGTTCACTTACTCAGGCCTCAACTATTACAATCCAAATCTAATCTTCAATCATATTTCCTCATGATGCAGGAACTGGAAACTTAATTAAAACAAATAAACGAATGCTGCGTCACATCTTTTTCCCTTGAAAATAGATATAAAGCAAATGTCTGTCCGTCCGTCCCTCTATCTATCTCAGAAAAGGCTTGACTTAAAGATCTGAAACAAACTACATTGTGTTTATACGATGCTGAAACCCCCAGGAAAACTATTCTCATCACTGTAAAGGCCCGGGTTCGAACCCAGGAGCCCATAATACGTTTCAATAAGAGATGAACGTAAAATACGAATTCATGACTTGCGAGGGTTGTTTCTTTTACAAAATTAAATTAGAAACAATGGTCCTACGAAATTGAGAGACGTGTTACAAGAAAGGAAAATAATCATAGAATCTTATTTTAGTCGTGAAACATTCATATATATTCGAAATAACGAGCATTTTGATTAAACACACGGAAAATTAGTAAAATTTTCCGGAAATAAACAACCCATCCCTTTGACGACTAAGGCCATTGTTGAACGTTATTTTCATGAATTATCCCATATAAGTACACGGGGATAGAAAGTGGGAGACCCGGGTTCGATTCCCGGCTGCGGCAGACTTTTTCTCTTTCAATTTCTTCATCTACACAGGTGTTAAGCTTTTTTATATTTTACCATAAGAAATGTACGCAAAGTAGGCTTTCATGACTTGAAAACAGTATAATAAATATTATAATTAACGGTAAGAAATATATTTTATTATTATGATCTTACGACGGACTGTTTCTGGCTTAGGATGACCAGATATATACGATAATAGATACATTTTGAAACGAAATTAAGTTCCGTCATGCTTGACGGGGGCGTTTACTAGTTTCATAATAAAGTGGAAAATGTGTATAACGGAAACTGTATACAGCGGAAACTTGGCCATTACGGAAAAGTGTCTTGGTTTTCGAACTGTATAGTAATTTGCAATAACGCGGTTCAAAGCAGTGCATTATCAAATAGAAAAAATCGAGCAATCGAGCAATATTTCAATCGAGCTTGTTCAAAATCTAAATTTACTGTCGCTTAATGTCTTAAAACATGTTACGTATTTGTATTCGTACCTTATTTTGATAAGGATTAAATGAAAGATGGGAAGTACTCTCTAGTCACAATTTCGTCCAACAAAGACGCATTGAAGCGTATTGTTTCATAGCCTTGGACTTCTTTTTATCAATTAGATAATATTCTGACAACCGTGTCTCTTACACATAGCTTTATTATATCTGATCGGTCTCTCCTATCTTCCCCGTTTCTCCCTCATTAGTTCAGGCTGAACTTTCCGTTCTTGGATCATGTCCCATTGCCATTACGTCAGTAAATTTTGGCCCCCACCGGGAATCGAACCCGGGACAGCTTTTGCCGAAAGCGAACGCGCTGCCCAATTGGCTATCCGGAGGCCTCACCATTTCTCTTTTCCGTTTTCTTTCTAACCTGTGCATGACGGAAATCTGTCCATTACGGAAAACATTCACGACACCATGAGATTCTGCTAAAGGAAGACTTCACAGTACCTTGTGGCATTATCTTAGCAAAATTGTCACCATTACTAGTATTTTCATGCTTTTTCATCAAATTTTCTCATTTTCATCCTCCATAACATACAGAGAGGATAAAAATGGGAATCGCTACATCCCCGCAAACTCATTATGCCTCCCACTTCGACAAACATTTAAAAACCTGCGGCTATATTTTGATATTTTAGAAGAAATAGAGATTAGAAAATCGTTGTGCTCTAAAATTGTCAATGAATATCTGTTTTTATCTGATTCTCCAATGCTGGATACGCCCAAATTCATATCCAACAGTAAATTATTTAATTTGAAATCCCCATTGTTATTCGCCTCAGTATTTTAACTTATTTCCCTCCTTTCTCTCTGCCAATTAACCTAACTGCATGCACTCGATTTTGCTTAATTTTTAAACTTTGTCTTACTTTGTAACCCTCATTGCTTTCTACTTCCCAACCACCTTCTCCCGTCCCTTTCCCTATGAAATTTAACTTAAATTAATTTTTTTACTCTACCTGGGTCCTGTTACCATATCTTGATGATTGAAATATTGATCATTTGTCTTATGGTACGGAATAGAGAAAAATGTATCTTTTATATACTTTAGTCTCAGTCTTTTTGATGGCTGCAGTGATATAAAAGCTACTGAGGTATGAGTTATACTGAATAATGACATTAGTTAAGGTTTCTCCCTGAAGCAATGTTACGAAAAGTGTTACTCGTAGAGTCATTGTGCTTCACTTAGGAGGGTTTGTTCTGCTTATGGCATTCTGGCTGTGTGAGGAAAGGAAGGGCAAACTACCTCACTCCTCATCTTGCCTAGTAAGCCTCATTTCCCTCTCCTAGCTGATGGTGGAGAGGATGAGGTTCCAACCGGCCATTGGACCGAATACTTTACAGACGGGCTGTACCTGAGGATGTCGTACGGCAACGAAACCGGTCGTACATTCAAGTTCACGCGGAATTTACAACAGAATTTCTCATTTCATCAACAATCATTAACCAACCACGCTTTCACTCATGACAAACCCAACGCTTACCATCAGCCGTAACCCTCCCATAAAGCCGTATATGGTTCTTGATTTGGCTCCTAAATCTTATCTCGCAGCTACCGGAGCAAACTCGCCACCGACCAAGTTTCGAATAATTTCGCGCCCGGGGTCATCCCAAAAGAGCACCGTGGCTCCATCTTCAGAATCCCTTGCAACCAATGCACCGGCACCTTCCCTCACACCCTCCGCCCGGCTCCGTATCCGTTGATGACATCAAACATGGGATAAGTCAAGGTGGCCTTGGATTGCACGCACTTGTGCTTCGGGCGGGGAAGGGAGGCAGACGTATGTTATAACCTAAGAGGAGAAAGTGGAAGGGAACAAAAATAAACCCCGAGGCACGCATCCGCCCGACCTTTTTCTGCTTCGCTATTCTATTCGATATACACACGATGCACCCTTCGCGTAATCTTCGCCAGAGATGGAATTTTATAATTTAAAATGCGAAGACGTGACGTGATGAGGAAAGTTGTTGCCTCGGCCTTTTGTGATATGATAGGTGGGAGTAGAAATATGCTCGAGTGCCGTCTTGACGCGCGGGCCCGCTGAGCACCTGCCCGGGAGCCCCTCGGGCATAGGGGCCCCATACTAATCTCCGTATGTTACGTGCCTTTCCATACATACACATAAACAGTGGTATCTTGGTTAATGACGGCCTTTATTAACGATGTACTTGCTTAAGACGAGTTGCTATGATAAAAAATTGGCTCGGGTAACGACGAAGACTTCAGTTTACGACGCCTTCTGGTGAATAATGTCAATTAAAAACTTATTTTTATAATTATTCATTTTATTAATAACAATTTCTGTTGCGAACATAATTCAATAATTTATGTGTACCATATTTTAATGGTATTCAAATGAGTTTTATCTGCATATTTGACATGCAGTATGCTTGTGAAAAATCGCGCCTTAGGTAACGACGGTTTAGGTTCACGACGACAATTTTGGAACGGATTACGATCGTTAACCAAGGTACCCCTTTATTTGACGTTTAAATCAACTCTATGTAATATGTAGTCGAAATTTATATTCCCCTTTCTCTGGTTATAAACTATTTCTTGCGTTTTCTTCTTTTTGACAACTATAAATACGATGTTCCCTTTAGCCACGAACCGCTGTACGTACGACACACGACATTTATTGCTCCTTTTCGACACATGAACAGTTTCCTTGCTCCATTTAGATACATACTAAATTTCGAGATACGTAACGATATTATCCTAAAATGTACAATCGAAAACTGGGTTTCTAGTTACAAACTTTTCTATCATTCGGAAAGGGCCCTAGGAAACTATGGAGGAAAATTTTATATTTTTATTTTATGGAGGAAAATCTATAATTGCTTTCAATTTAGAATTTTTCTTATGTGTCAGCTAAGGAAATTCTCTTTCATGTATGCCAGAGAGGGAGGGAGGAAAAAGAGTGCTAAATACTCGGAAATATCAGAGTGCAGAAAATTACTTATAGAAATACTATCACACTTTGATGAATGGAAAATTCTTCCCTCGCCTTTTACAGAAGCTAGAGATAAGCGTACCTATTATCTGTTACCTTTTCTCGGCATTGTTCATGGCTGTGAAAAAATGACTATGAACGTTTATAATCTTGGTCACTCCGAATTGAGTGCTATGAAAATTATTTGGTCGTTAAATGGTGCTGAATTAATGTGGTAATTTTGCTACTATTATGTTCAAATTGAACTATTCTAGACGGACATTTTCCGCTTACGCCATTCTGCGGGGAAAGCAAGAGGAAACCACCTCACTCCTCATCTTGCCTCATCCCCACTCCAGAGAGACCAAAGTAGTTAAAGGTTGAGGTTATAATCTTTCTTGGGGCTGAATCCTTCACCGACAGATGGGAAAGGATGTGGAGAATTAAAGTTTGAAGCCTAGCAAGCAACTGGGTACTTCATATTCCTTGCCAATGAGACAAGAAATACAGAAAATTTCATTGCAAAGAAATTACCACCATAAAAATGAGAAGAGATGCCAACTTTCATCTAAAGCATGAATTTCCTTCAAAAGTGCAATAAAATTCAAAAGAATCAACATAAATGTGTAATTATACGGTAGATTTTTAATGTTAAAAATATCTAGCTGGGACACAACTTTTATCGAAGTAATTAACGATGATATTTACGTCACCGATGCACAGGAAGAGGAAAAGTTATTCGAAAATCTTGGATGAGATCCTGAATTGAAGAGTAGGGAGAATACAGTACGAGAAATTATTACGAAGTATACGGAACAGAAAAGGCAATGTTGTTAATAGAAAAGGCTAAAGCTAACCCACTCCGAGAGTGAGTTAGCTTTAGGAAATTTGACAATTTACGCCTTTATGTAGTAACAGAATGCGCTACGCTAAAGTAACTGCAAACTGAAACAGTTTTTTGACGTATCGCGGCATCAATTCAAGACAAAGTGATTGCAAATCACGAGGTAAAGCATTTTGTTTTCGAAAAACCGTCTTCAGTATCCATTCGTCACTGAATCTGCTTTAAAGTCTTACATAATCTTCCTCGTCATCATAGCCTACTGTGAATGATGAATCGATTGAGCTTTTCGAAGAGAAAATATTCGAAAAGAGCAGTCTAGCCGCTGCATTTCTTATGGGATACTATCCCATTGATCATACTAACACTTCTCTCAAATTTACGACCCCTTAGAGAAGGAGATATAATGCAACCACTGAAACAAGTCTGAATCATTTCAGAATATTTCGAGAAAAATCCATTTATTCACGGAGGATGACTATCGATACTATGGAACTCTATGGAAATCATGCCTTGGTCAGGCTGGAATGAGTTGATTTACTTCGACAGAACAATAAACAATTAAGTAGTGAACAGCGTGCCGCAGAGAAACTGACCCTTCTCGTAATTTTTAGTTGTGACTGCTTCTCTTATACTGTAAATGTACGCGGAATGTTTACTATATCACTCAATATAAAATGAAAATAAAATTTGTATGCACAAACTTAATGAAAAAGGTGCTGTTAGCCTGGTGCAAAGCTTACGAACAAATAAGCCCCGAAATTTCAAGACACGATGATAAAGTTTATGTGAATTACAGCTTTCAGATGTAAATGACTTAATAATGAGCGAATTCAGGTGATAATGATCTTAATTCAATGCGCCAAATAGAACTGTACATTTTTTTGTGGAATTTATAATATAATTTACTTCATCATCTCTACATTTCATATTTAATGTGAACTGAGTGAATTACAAAAATTGCTGGAATATATCCTTTCATATATTGGGGAGAGCATTACTAGAGGATATACTATACGTAAAAGAGAAAAATTTCTAAATTTTATTTGAGTAACATAGCGTATTCATCAATCGAAAGAAAGGAATATCCTTCAGCCCTTATCTTCCGAACAAAAATTAACTTTTACGTAATTTTGTTATTGATACTTCGGAATTTTCCTCTGGTTTTCGAAAACATTTTCCGATGATATCCCAGCCGCATAATACGGGGACCAACAGAATTTGTCTCAAATTTGTACATTTTAAATGTGAAACTAACCGAGGAGGAATCTCCTTAGACTTAAAAGAAAGAAGTCGATTCCGAAAAGAAAATTTAAAACTGATCTTTACGCTGGAACGAGTACATAACTTACTACGTAATCGGAAATACGTATGTTTCAATAAATTATAGCATCATGCCGAGGAGAGTTAACTAAAATTAGTCGTTCATGTTGATTACGACAGCATTTTTCTCGGAATATACAAAACTCTTAGCAAAAAAGCGTAAGCTCGAACGAAAAATTTTTATGGAAAGATATGTGCTAACAGATGTGAAAGACAAACAGCCTGCTTGATGACAAGCGGTCACTTATTCTATAGTTATTAATATTATTACTTTAACTTTTTTATCACCTTTCGTGGTAGTTCTGGGATTGACGGATCTTTTCCAAGTCACATATTTCTACAGATTTTTCTTTAATGAGCTGTGTGTATTATTCCTATTAATCAATACAAAATTTCTCGTGTATCCAAAACTACAGTTTTTGAAGTGAAATATATGTTTTTGGAGGCAATTGTACGTCAAAAATGTTACTATACAAGGCTTCTGGTATAATACCCGTTGGAGATAAAATAACAGGAACTATTTTTACCAATTCCTGATGGCAAATTTGCTTTACTACCTCTTTTAGTGCGTGGTATTTCTGTAATTTCTCTGCATACTTCTATTGTAAGTTCGTGGAATTTGGTACTAATATTTCTACGAGGAAGTCAGTTTACTTGGTTAGTGTACGAGTGCGACATTTGTTTAGTTGTGCGGTATACTTTTACCTGTGATGACGTTCCTGTTCCATTATAACTTCTCCATAATATTTTCTAAGATATACATATTAACATTATTTTACTCTCATGGTGAGGCTAGATCATAATGGTCTCTCTTCCACCTAACCTCTGGAGATACATGATAATAATATTACACTATTAAACAAAAAATTCACCAATATTACTTTGCATCCACAAAAATAAATCCAAACATCCAAACAAACCGGTAAAGATAGATACAAGAGACATATATAAGTTCCAATTTTGTATTCGAAGAAGAATTTCACGAGCTTTGATATACAATCGCAAAGAATAATAACGATTTTATTGCTGCAGGAATAGCGAACCGTGTCATATTATTTTATGGACTTATCTTACCAACTGGTTCCTTATGCCGAAGCGGGAGAAACGGACCAAATTCCACTGGGCGAAACAACCAACCCATATAAACGGCATCCCAAACATATGAAAAAAGCTGAAATTCGCCGAACGGGAAACAATTCCGAACAAACCATCTCGAAATGCACCAACTGAAACGAACCATCCATGTAGAAACGTCTACAACCACTTACGAGAACGTCATCCCTCCAAATCCGCGAGGTTTATAAGAGGTGGGAGGCATTCGTCCGAGGAAGGGAAACGGCAATGAAAAAAGGGACGGCGAAATCTCCAGAGATAAACTTTCTGCAACAAACCCCGCCATGAAAAATCTTTCCTTCGAAAAATGGGTTATCTCTAACCCTCCCTCCACTCCTTTTCCCGATTTAACGTCAACTCCCTGCAGGATCTTTGGATCAAGTCCTTAGGAGCTATTTATAGAGCCATCTAAAATGTAGCCTGAACATGGGGAGCGGGGAGAAGTGGAGCGAGGGGCGAGAAGAGGGGAGCGAATCGATAAGATGACATAATTCACGCCGCCGCGTCACTTTAAAGGATATTTCTTAAAGGGGAAGGAGCGATCCCCTTCCCGCGTGCGCTGTGAATCTTCGCCCATTGGCCAACATCTCCTCCTGAACGATCTTTTTCTACGATTGACCCTAATCCACGGCCAGGGCCGGCTTCAGCCTTTCGCCGTCCCTTGGGCGGGGGGATTTGTCAGCTTTCTGCCACACGTTACGTAATGTTTTTTTACTTTATCCCTATTATTTAAAACAGTTTATTTTCCCATTATTAATATCATGACCACCCTACGTCATTTGTCGTTCTTGGCTGCAAAATAATTTGTTTTTATAAAACCTAACAAATTGTTGTTTGTTTTCAATTTCCATTTAAATGTTTATATTTTATACCATTTTGTGTTTTTTTGAGGAGAAAGATAATAAAACGAATCTGATTATTCAAGATTATTAGACTATTTTCTTGAAGATAAGGCTGAAAAAATTTTATTTTATACCGAACAAATTCTTAATTGTGTATATTTTATACTATTTCGTATAGTGGCTGAGGAGATTCGTTAAAGATCCTTATGATTAGACTATTTGTTTTAAGATAAGGTTGAAAACTTTTTCATTTTCATTTTTATTCCTAACAAACACTTAATTGCTTATATTTTCTATCATTCTTGAGTATTTGCCGAGGAGAATGGTCCTCAAATCAATCTGATGATTCAAAATTAGACTAATTTCTTTAGGATAAGAATTAAAATTATTTCAAATTAATTTTTATACCTCACAAATTCTAATTCTTTATGTTTTATATTTTCTACCATTTCGTGTATTTGCTGAATGATTATAAAAGCAAAGGATTTCTCAAGACTAGACTTTTTCTCGAAGAAAAGACTTTAAAATCTGGAATCTTAATTACTTGTTATCCACTTTGGAAATTTACGGATTTGGAGTACTTCAATTTGATACGTCAACTTCTATTTTATATTATTTAAGAACCATTGTTAACGTCAATTACTCTAATTACTAACCTAGTAAATTAATTTTTGTCGTGCACAAATTAATTTGCTTGAACGATGAATATATTTCTGAAAATGATTTAACTCACAATTTCAACGTCAAAGCCTGTCCAACAACATCTTTTGAATGTTTAGATTGTAATTATCTACATTTTCTGAGTTCGCAAATTTTATATAATCTTTTTCTTTCATTTTACTAACTTAATTCTATGGTTATTTTGACTAATATTAATTGTTATACTATATCGGTTAAATTGAAGATGAGATTTTTCCAGTTTCAATTTCGCTCAACATAATCGTTCTTCCGTCTGTAATAGTTATAGGCTCAGGTTTGGGACCACTCCATTTAAATATATCACTGAATGGATGCATGAACTTTCGATTATTAGTTTAGACTAGGTGAATGGTAAATATTAGCTAATTTAATTATTGATTTAATTTATTTATGAAAGTTAGCTCCCAGAAAATTTTATTTCTTTTGGACGAAAATAATGAGAAAACTGAAAACCTCTCCCATTACATTTTGGAAACATCTTTACTCCATTACTATGGGAAAATATATGTTGAAAAACAGGAAATCTAGGAACTATTTAACCAAATTAGAAGCACACGAAACCCCATTGTTTTCGAATATAACCCTATATACAGTATTTTGTGCTTTGAAATTTAAACGGCTGAGAAAGATGAACGCAAATACAGCCTCGAAAAGCATGGAAATATTTACCCAAATTTTTTCATAGTAGATTTAATCTCATTTAAAAAATTCCGCCATCTCGGTAGAAGCTTATATCTAAAGTCACTTACTCGTTAAATACCAACAAATATTCATAACGTATTTAATAAATTTTTTAATTTGAGCAGTTATTATGCTAGCAAGCTATGATCACTGGTCTGTAAAAGATAGAATAGAAACGTCTTCATTGCGTGCGAGATTTGGATTATCAAGCATCTTCTTTAAGCATTAACAAGCATTATATATTTATCTTTTGTAAAAGAGATTAGCAAAAAATATATTCTGAAATCAATAATTTACCTTTGACAATCAAAGCCATAAAAACCAATAATGAAGCTACGAAACCTTGAAAAATAACTAATTACTCTAAATCGACCTTCAAATTAGTCTTAAAATAAATTTATTACGTACTAAGTTTAATTTCTGTTCAAGTCAACTAATGAACCGCTTTAGGTAAGACGTTTTAGCATTAGTAGCTATTCGATACGCCTAAAAGTTTCGAAAAGAAGGGAATAAATCTCTATATAATTCAAACCGAAGCTTTTGAAAGTCTCATGTACTGACTGTACTCAAATAAAAAAGTGAGTAATATTTTAAGCGATTTCTGGGAGAGGAAATTCGAATCAGTTCGATCGAAATGAGTCGGAAAGCTTTCCGAGAGTCGGAGACGTGAACGAAATCTCGCGGCGTCCTCCTGACGTCGCTTGGATATTGGAGGAACTTGGAGAAGGAAAGGGATGCATGCATGCATTCTTTACGTACTTAGTACCGCAGTCGACCTCAGTGTGCAAGTGGCGCTAGAGTACAAGAAGGCATGCCCGCAACAAACAAAAAAATGACTTGGCCATCACGAACCGGCGGATGAATTTCTGCGGACCATCCCGCGGGGAATGTTGATGTAAATTTGGAATAAACGGGTGTGTCTTGGGATCGGCAAATCATAAATATAGAGCAATTTCGTGATTTGACTACACTGCACATACGCAAGTTTTCTTAAAACGTTCTACTAAATCGGTGCTTGTTTTGAGCGCAGGGAAAAACATGCAAAGATATCAACGATTTAATTCACCTCGTAAATAAAACTTAAAATTACAGTTTTTATCAAAATGCTGATAATTATCTTGTTAGTTGAAAAACATGAAAATAAATTTTCGTTTATATATTATACGGGTTCTTCTTTCTTAGTAGGAGAATAGGGGCAATTACCTGTCAAAGATTCTTGGTCTCACCATTTGTAGGAAAATTATATAATTAATAAAGCAATATTTTTCCTTTTTTTTGCTAACATTTTATCTTGGCTTTACTGCTGGCAAGAATTACTGCTGTACCTCCATTACATTTGAAGATATTTTTTGGAAAAGAATAGTAATTTTCAGATTTCCAAATTTTAAACCAATGCATAACAAACTATATTAAACAGCTTCTGGAACAAAAGTTAAGGTGTGACATACAAACAACCACGGCTGAATCAGATTTGCTACGCAAATGAAAATGCCTGACAGTTAATTCCTGGAAATTGTACTTATTTTACGTATTTAGTTCTAAACTGCAATTGACATTTATTTAAAATTTAATTATTATTATACATTACCGTCGCAGTTAGACGCTGAGTCAGGTGGCGACGCTATCTTACACTAATTTGACAAACTTATACAATAGACACAATTAACTCAAACAAACTTACTGTCATACATACATATCTATCAAAATCAATAACATCATTGCCTATCGTTATTTCAAAATACTCTATCATTATATTTACAATTTAAACAGCTATAAATCATACAATTTAACATAAATCTCCGAAGTAACCAATGAGTACACGCACACAATATATCATAACAAAATATTAAACTTTAACTTTAAAATACATACAGTACTTACTTAAGAACTATCCTTGGACAGCATTAGCCCTTGTCACAATTAATCATTTAAGAACTTTCAGGGTTCCTGATAGGCCTTCGCGGCTACCGTAGCGGCCACGGGGCCCCCGAAGTCCCCACCGTACATCACCCCACCAGGTTTATGGGGGCCCAGATACCGCTGAGGAGCTTTAATACTAAAAAAATATTTACCTAACACGGTCACTTGAGGTACACCATCATCATAGTCACGCATACACCATCATCAACAATAATAAGCTATCGTGCACAACAAGTGTGGGGTAAAACCCTTGGTATTGATGTTTCATTTCCTTCAAACGCTTATTATATACAAGTGATGGTAGATATTAAGATTTTTTTCACGATCATTGCCGAAATTCTCACCGAAACTATGGTCGCGCTAAATGATTAATGAACAGTACAAATTTCTACGAGTGGTTTTAATGCAAGAATCAAAATATCCAAATCATGTTAATCGAAAACCATGAGGCCAGAAATTGAGAGAATAAACTAGGAAGAACTAAGTTACGAATAATATAATCCTTGAAAATAATTCGTAGATTGCAGAAAATTGACAGTTGGATACGGTGTATAGACGTCCCGGTTTCCGAGGAATTTCCCGGGATTTTAAATTTTCTGGAGCCAGGAAAATGCATTCCGGGACTCCATATGTTGTTATCGCGAGGCACATTAAATTATTTTCAATACAATTTAGGAGGTTAAGATCACTTAACTTTGTAACCGGTAATTTTTAAATTAGCGCTCGAAAGGATCACTTCGTTACCTACCGAACCGTTACATATAAATATTTTCATCCTTCAAACAACGAAAGTGACTGAAACATGCATTTGTTTACATAAGGTTCCGGAATTTTTCGTTTTCAGCCCAGTAAATCCCTTTGTTGTCACCATAGGTCTGTGGAAAACATTTCGAAGGAAAAAGTCACTAATCTGCGTGTACATATGTACCTACTCTGTTAGCCGCCTTTCGGCGTGTGGCAGGGGATATTGATTCCAAAGGTAAGACATTCCTGAAAATTCTTTTTCGTGGCGATCGAGATTTGCTCCCGTTACGGAGAAAAAGATCTTTGGTTGATAACATGTCTTTAAGGCGCCAAATGATCATTTGGGAAAGAAAAGGAAAGGAACGGGCTCGGGGGGAGAATGACGACAATCAAAGTGGAGGCAAGGGAAAAGAGGGTTTGGCAACAAATGAGGATAAGGAAGCGGGGGTTCGTTCGGAAGATTGGAGGGAAGGGAATGAGAGCGATTTGCGACTGAGAAAAAGAAATGAAAGTCATGAACGTGTCCTGATCGGCAAATACTTCAGGGCAAGAGGGTAAGCATATGAAAGAAACTAACAATACAGCGGAATACGAAACAGAAAGAAAGAGAAAGATAATAACACATTCAAAATATTTTAATATATTTAATTACAAAAACTTACACAAATACACAAAGTTCACATAATTTTTGTGGATTTGTAAAAGTATATTAAAATATTTTAACTATGTCATTCTACCAAGCATCGCTTGATTCATGATAATACATTTGTCGAGATCCAGCCAATATCCCAAAAACTCGTAAATAGTCCTAGTGAAAGTGAGTTAACTTAGTTAAAAGTGTGCAAGAAATAGCCTTCCCTCGCCGTTTAAGTTAAGCGAAAATTTAAAGTTGTACTATAGCGTTCAGTGATTTGAAGATGTATTCGTAAGGTACTGTAACGTCTAAAACTATAGACCTATGGAACTTAAAAATCGATTATCGTTGGTGGCTTAAAGGTTCATTTTCAAATATAACATCCCATCACATTTAGAGTGAATACCAAACCATAAAATGTAAAACTTACAGCAGATATGCACGTTTGCATGAACCGAGAATAAATCTACAAAAAATAAATCGTCGCCACCTGACGTAGCGCCTAACTGCAGAGATATTCTTTAATACATAATAGCTAGAATAAAGAGGGACCCTGCTAACCGATTTTTAGGCTCATAAATAAATTTCCCTATTCTACGTCTACATAACTACCCTATAAGCCGCCTTTCGGCGTATGACAGGGGAAGTAAACACAGTGCGCTCGAGTTACCTCTTCAGCTTATTGTAGTCGCGTATTGATCGCGGAAAGGATGAGTCCCTAAAACGACTTTTCCTCGCATCTATTTCTCTTATTTTACGCTCATTGTCGGATCGGTCGAAGTAGTAGGGGGGTCGCATAACTCCAATTACGTCTTCCGCAAATGTACTTTCTCCGAATTTAGCGGGCAATCGCAGCCTGGCTTCTAATCTCTTTTCATTTAAGGATCCCAACCTGCGTCTGAGAGAATTTGCGTAACGCTTGCTTTTCTACCGTGGCACTTTTTAACAAATCGCATCTCCTTGCGCTGCACTTTCCAAGTGTTCGCGAGCATTTGTTTCATCCGCTGGGTCCAGTATACTTGCCTCATATTCCAGGTGGGGCCAAACTAAGGTGAAATAACATCGCTCCCTAACCTTTTCATCTCATCTACCTACATGGCGCATTCCATTCCGTAATTCCAACCTTCTTCACACACCTCATTTCGATTCTCTATCTTCCAAAGGTACCGCGTCGCAGAAATCTTCAGTTCTCCCTGTCCTGCAATCCTCTGTTCGAACTTTTTTACGCAATCAATACACTCGTATCTTCCGTAAATAAACTATGAAGTATCATTGACATTTTTCTTAATTTGTTTGTTCTTTTTCTTTAATATTATTTAATGTTTTCTATTTTTATGTATTATGTTTTAGTATTGTTCTGTATTTTATTTTAGTATAGTTAAGTATTATGTTTCGGAGTAGCTATTATTGTTATGATTCAATGTAATTGGCCATTTTGGCTATTTTTCAATCCTGCTAATAAATAAATAAAAATTAGTAACATCTTGCTTAACTAACTGCATTTAAACACCAGGACCAACGGTATTTATATTTTTGAAATTAAACTTTTTTACTGATTTCATTGGAAAGATAAGATTAGGCATTTAGGGAAGTACAGTGATCACCCATGGATGCAACAACTAGAGTCAAACATTTTGTGACTACTCAATATTTAAAAGGGAAGAAACGACAATATCATTCACAATTACGGCAAAATTTATTTTATGCATACTGGTATTGGTGACCAATATCAGTGAGCCCTGACTCTTGCATCGATTTGTCTGTTAGGCGGACTGATGGTGCCAGGAAGCAGCCGTGTGACCCCGAGATATAAACCGAGAAAGGTCGAAGGAGAAAAAGGAAGAACCCAAAAAATCGGAATAAAAGCAGGAAAGAGCTGAGAACGTGACGGCAATGCGGTGACACTACTGAGAATTGAAAGTAGGGAAGGCGAGGGAAAGATAAAGAGATGTCAAAGAGATTGGAGACACGAGAATCGTCCTCGAGGCAAGGATTTGAGAGAAAGGAGAGGACGGCGAGGAGATGGGCGGAGAAAGAAAGGAAGAAGTGGGCGAGAAGACTGAGGGAATGTGTGAAAAAGGATAAGAGGTGAAAGAACTGACGAGAGGGCGCACGAAGCAATGCGGACGAGGATAAGACGAGGAATGGTAGTGGAAGGAAGGAGGGATAAAGGTATGGATTGAGTGACGGAGACGGTTGGGGTGGGGATATGGGGATGAGACGGCAAAGAGAAGAAATTCTGAAAGCGGAAGGCAAGAAGAAAGGGCCCTAGTTGGTTGGGAAAATATTGAAAGGGAAGGAAATCTGATTTGGGAACAAAGGCCGCGGCAGACAAAATACGAATGGGGGCGAAGGCCGAATCGAGGGATCTGGGAGGCCGGATAAAAAAGGGGGCGTAAAAAGAACGCGAGGGTGGAAGCGAAACAAGAAGTACTGGGAGGAAAAATAGCGGAAGGGGGGCAAAAGTGAATTTCCTGGCTCTGCTGAATATGAAGGATGCATAAATTATAACTGTGGACATGTTGAATAATATAATATGAAATAGATAATAATAGATTATAGTAGATATATACTAGGTTATAACTTTAGAGATGTTAAATTATATAATGTATAATAGATAATAATAATAATAGATAATGATAATCATAATAAATAATAAATATATGATTGGTTATAACTATGGAGATGTTGAACGAAAACCTAGTCACCAATCACAACGAGTTGGATCGCGAAGAAAAACTAAATACGGGTATCGATGAGTAAATAGTTTTGTGATAAATGCGGGAAGGGTGCGGTAATAAAAAGGACCTTTTCGGAAATCAATGAAATGCTCGATAAATTGAGCATTCCTGTCGTCAAAGGTTACCTTTTTGACCATCTAAGACAGTGGTTGCCCTTGCCGCCCACTAGAGGGCCTAAAAACTTTTCAGAAGGGCGGAAGTGCTTGTAAAACTAACTTATATAATATAGTAGGAGTATATACCGGGAAATTCCGGATTCTTTCCTTACATCTATAGAAGCAGAAACAGCATTTTCCTTAGCTGGGCTTTTCATTACCAATATACAAATATGCTCATCTCTAAGTGATCAAAGTAGCAACACTAAGTTTCCTGTAGAGTTACTGCAAATCAACTAATGAAATATAGTAATTTTAATTAAGTAGTCTTGTATGGTATTCTAATTTTGAGAAACACGAGTAAAACTGTTGAATTTCTTATCCCCTATTATCTGTTACTGAATTTTATAAGTAGTCATTTTGTGCAATTCCACAAAAAGGCTAAACTTTTTAATGGAATTGCACAATGAAAGTGTCTGGTCTTATTTCCGTTATGGAGAAATTCCACAAGGTAACGCCTGATACCGTTTCATTGATTTATAAGTAGTGTTTATACAAAATTGCTTGTAATTAGTTTACTCGTTTTTAGATGATACACACGTGATAGATTTAAACAAGAAATTAATTTATCTGGTATAAATCAATCAATAATCTGAAAATGGGAAGAATGTATTATTTCATTGTCAATTTGACTAAATATTGTAATCCCGGGAAATTTCCGAGATCGACGATTTTAACATCCCGGAATCCCGGGATTTTTACAAATTTGAGAAAAAGCAAGCCCTGATAGAAGTTGAAAATTTCTATATAAAAATCGATAGTGGAGGACGTGAGGACAATGAGGGACGATTCTTAATTAAATGACATTCAAATTCACTTCGTAAGAACGACGACGGAAAATGATTCTCGTAGAAAAGTGCTTTCATAAAACTGGTGGTTTTTAATAAAGAAATATAGATACTACGTATTTAATTTTGAATTACAATTCTATAGAAGACAACACTTCTAAAACATATAATTCGTGTCTTCTATCATACTTGACGAAGACATAATTTTACACAACCATGGTTTAGATGTTTTAAAACACTCCGTAAGCCATATTTCGGCAAGCGGAACTCTCGTTAAGAGACAAACGGGAAGCTCCGGATTACCTGTTTCTGGGAAGTCCAAATGTAAATTTCAGAGAGAAAGTCTCCATCATCAGGGAGGGCTCCGCAATAGGAAGTGGATTTAGTGAAGTAGAAGAATTTAGGAAGTGATTTCCATTTCCTAGACTTCCTGCTGTTTGGAGGAGGTGGTGCTTTTGACCTGCCAATGCTAATTTGTAGAAATTATCTCTAGAATGCAAATGTCTCTTAGTTTTGTGCAGCTTTTGAGTGATAAACTCATCTCCAGAATAAACTGCGTGACAACATCGAAAAATTAGACGACAGATAGCAGCTTTCGTGAATAAAAGGAACGATATATGAGTTAAGTCATACAAATCGAAGTTGGCTCTTTGGGTTAATGCGGCTGAATGAGTGAGAACCACTTAGATGCGGAAGAGCAGTGAAGCAGGATATACTTTAGCGTACTACAGGATAAAAAGGCATTTGTTTCACATTTATACAGGAAAAACTGACACGAGAATCAGACGGAACAATAATAGACGCGGAGAAAGGGAAGATAATACGCCCCATTTTCAATCCGAGCAGGAAATCAGTGTATTCGGGAGAGAGTCGTAAAAGATGCGTGCTGAGACGACTTAAGCGGGGCTTTGGCGATTTTATCAACCTGCAGGACAAAGCGTTTGCACACCGGTCCTTAGAGAGCAACGTTTCGAGAAGTCGAGGATAAGGGATTTTTGGGGGAAAACCGTTACGAGGAATGGCATTGGGAAGCGGATGGGAACGGAATAGAGGCGAAAACAACGGAAAAAAGGATTCGAGCAGAAAAATAAAGAAGCCTACGTTGCATAACCCAGAGTAGAGTCACATTCATTACAAATTTCTTATATCTGCAGTCGTAGATTTACGAACTCTTTCGGTTCCAACCCACCTGTCGTAGATCCATTTGGACATAAGCCAGGAATTTATCACTTTTGCCGCTTTTCGTTAAAGATACTGTCTATTGCAGAAAGGCTCGTGATGTAATTTCCGAAAAATATCTTTGAACATAACATAGGCGTTGACCGTTGTTGCATCCACCAGCTTCTTATTGGGCGATCTTAACTGATACCCCTACATCTCAAGCAATTGCAGAAGATATGAATGAAACTCTTAATAAAATGGAAAACGCGAAAATAATTATGAGCGTGGTATTCATGAAATATGAATACTCGGAGCTTTCCTCACCCAACCGTCATGAAGAAGAGCTGGATCTTTTGATCTAACGAATCGTATTATGTTCGCAAGGCCATGAGTTCGAAAACCGTCAGTTTTACTTAAAGGGGGTTATTCTAATTGACCTTGAGTGCTGTACGAGAGTTAATGATTGGACAATGACAGGGACAGTTATAGAAATGATCGCTATTTGTACGTTTGGTTGCATAACATCGCGGAGGTCGCTCCGTGGACGAGTACTGCTAGCCATGGCAATTTCAAAGGGCTGCAACTGAACAGAGCAAGGCTCACATATTACTGCCCCATTTAAATACATTAGAATCGATGTTTTATTTGAATTGTTAGTGGAAACGAAGGATTCATCTCAATATAAATCAACTAAATGAGGTCTTTCTTTGTAATTTTACAATAAATACATTTCTTATTAAAGTTTCGTTAACGTACGTTGCCTCGAATCTATTACACATATATTATAGATGCGTAATAACGTTTAATGGGGTAATTATCAATTACACAATCCGCAAATTAATTTTAATTTTTTTCCTTGGGTGTTTACGCCCCCTGCCACACACCGAAAGGCGGCTTACAGGGTATTAATGTAGATGTAGATATTACATGGGAAAAGTAATGCATTCACTGAGTCCCCTGAAAGAAAACACTTCACATCGTATATTTCACTTGGGGTCATCATGAAAATACGGAAGCAATGTGATTTTAATGAAGGAATTTATTTCAGAAAGAGATCAAAAGGCCGGGAGAGGTTACATGTGGTCCGAAGGCCGCAGGTTCCCCATTCCTCCACTAATCAATTGAATGAAGAAGTCAAATATGTTTTCGGTATTCCACCACTCCTCGTCATCAATGTACTACCATCTCTAACGACGATGCGTCTTTATTACGTACCACTCCTCAAAGAAGACAAGAGCGGGGGGGGGTCTTCGCAAGAAGCCCAGGCCGGATGCCAGAAGCGTTCCGAAGACATCGATTCACAGTGAGAAGAGAGCGGAAAGGCAGAAGAGAGGGAAGATGTAGTGATAAAAAAATCCTTTCCATGTCACGAGGAAGTTTTAAAATAGCGTGTCGGACAACGCCCTGATCTCCGTGATCCATTTCCAATTACGAGGGCCGTCGTCTTGACTTAAAACCCAGCTATTTGCGGCCAGGTGTGTTTTACAATGGAACGGGGAACGTTGAAAGGGAGTCTGGAACGGTGGAGAGTTTAAGTGATGGCTACCGATCATGCGAATGCTAAATGGAATCCTCATTCGGAAATGAAAATATAACACCGGAGATAACTTTGGGCGTTGTACTCCAGAGATAGAGTGCTATCATTTGGAATTATGTTTGAGAAATCAGGTAATTGGGAAATGTTAGAGGGTTTCGATTTTGAGGAAAATGGTACGGAGTTGATGTCAGTGTTTGGCTTAAAGAGAAAATGTAGAATATTATTATACGGAACTATAGAGACTGGGATTGAGATCTGAAAGGAAATATTGTACTATACATATCCTAGAAATCCTCTAAATATGCCAAAAATAGTCAGAAATAGTGAACAGGCAAGGTCACTAGCGAGTCAAAATATCGAAGTATATCACTCAAAGCATGGAATGCCTAACTTAAATTAAGCGAATTATTGTCAAAGATTTCTAAATTTTCAAGGCATACTAGAACGAGGAATTTCCCTATTTCATACGAGTAAAAATGAAAGATTTTTAAGTAAATTGAGGCATTCTATTTAACAGGAAAATAGCAGTGTAAAAATCGACTAAAAATACAAGGATATACTCTTTTCGTAATTTTGGAAACTTGGATTCGACTAATGCCTCAAATTTGGCTCACGATTTAGTAGTTAACTGGAACATTCTGATAAGAACTTGAAAATGTGTGCCCGAGAGGGTGGAATTTTTAGAATCATCCTGATAAACCCAAAATACATGGTTCAGTTATTCTCATAGAATCTGATCATGTTATTCCTGATTGAAATAACAATCGGTTCAAGCCCAACGATCCGGCTAAGATATTGCGGAACTTGAATCTCAATCTTAATGATGGAAATATCTATTTTCCACGCAATTCTTTTTTGGAGACTACCAGTTTTCTGGAACTGCCATCCTTAATATTCGGTTAATAGATTTTGCAGCAAGAAGAAGAAGAAGACTACTTTTAATGCATATCATTTTCTAATATTAGTTGATCTTTCGAATAAGAGTTTATCTTTAAGTATTAACCAAAGAAGGAGAAAGTAATTGACCAAATATCCCGAGATACATTTTAGATTTTGGGCATATTTCACGTCTTAGCGTGATATTAAAATTATTATCACCTTATTTTCGTTCCAGTTCAATGAAAACGCTAAATTTCGGCTCGGTTCCGGATTCGTTCCGGCAGCAACCGTTGAACCGGTAATTTTCGCTCGGTTTTTCGGCAGAATTTTTCATGATTAAACTTTAGAATAAAAATATTAATCTGAAGGATATAACCAAAGAAAAAGTTAGGATATTAAGAATAATTTGTCAATAAGCTCACATATTACACTGCATATTATGCTTATTAAGTAAAAACGGCGTTACGCTTGACGCAATTGGTAACCGTGTGATAACCGATAATCGGAACATAATAAATAACGAATTCCGGTTTCAGATTCAGGGATTTTAATATTTTAGTTCGGGTTCGGTTGTAATTACAGCAAAAATAACCTTTGTTTTTGGTTCCAGTTCAATGCCCTGAGTCTAAAATTATTTTCTGCTACGTTATCTTAAAAATGTATTTTTCTATTATCACCACTTTCAATCAACAGCACTAAAGATTTAGTATTTATGAAAAGAATATTTCCTACGTGATTTTTCTTTTCACAATCATTCGGGAATTGGGGTTGTTATCGAAGTCGAGATGACCTATAAACTACAGGTTCGCTAGTAATTGTTCACAGAATAGAGTAAAGTATATCACAATCAGTAAACCATGGAGGGTATTTCCAGAGTCGAATGATTAACACTCGATAAACACATAAGTCCCGCATTGGACCTATCACGCACCTCAAGACTCAAAAATTCCACTTACGTTTCAATTCTTACTATAACCACCATCAGCTCCTCGAAGATTACGTATACATTTCATACAATTTTTCCGAGAATAACTCTTGCTAAAGTACGTATCTCCGGGGCTACAAGAGTCAACAACCGCAGTAAATTTGCGAAGAAAATCATACTCACAGAAAACCGTATCCCAAATGATTGTGGAAACGAAGAGAGAGCACTTACCTGAAAAAGGAAAAAGGGAGTATTAGCAAAAGGTTGATGACAAATAACAATAAACCTTTTCACTGGCAAATTCCCTCTCACATTTTAAAGACAATAGTAAAAAGAGAGAAAAAAATGAGAATTATAAGAAGAAATATATAAAATGAAAAGTTGCATAATACAAAGTAAAGACGATGAGCAAAGAAAATCTCAGTAGAAACTAAAGCAAATAGAATGATAAATTAATTTGCATATAGAAGCTGATTTTTAAAGTAAACTCTCAAATATTTCAAAGTTTACGTAACATAAAGTAGTATTTATAATAATTTATCACGTAAAAGAAAATCACAGTAGAAGCTAATGCACATATAGAATACATAAATAAACGAACATCAGTCTTAAGGTACAAGATACGCTACACTTAATACATTATCATATCAAATATTGTCGCGCTACATTTAATACATCATCATATAAAATGTTGTCAAGCAGAAAAAAAAATTATATGATATAGTTACAAAAAATTTCACTATTATATTGTAACAATGATATTCATATGATTAGATACAATTCATACGATCGTGCAAAGAGGGGGCGTATTTGCATAAACGACTGGACAAGTGCGTGTTCACAAACAAAAGGGATTGATACCCGACGTATAAACGTATCCGTAATTAATTTCGCAACGTTACATTAATCTCGGATAGACGTTCTCGGGATCCCTGAAAACTGGAACGGCGAACACCAAATCTTGCTCTCATTGCTTTCATACGATGTATAATTAAAACCAAACAAAATCAACTTCCCTATGGAATTTCAATTCCTTCCGACAACACGGTCCCGGTGGAGAAAAACACGCCCCGCATAACGCTACCCAAATATTTCCCAAAAAATCCAACGCTTTTTAACCCTCGCTAATTAATTAGCGCCGTCCTTTGAAGATCTTGCCTCCTCATTATCGAATATTTTACAGCGCGAAGCTGGGAGGGTGCTTAAAAAAACAAGAGACGCTATTTCAATCGCACATGAACCACTATCGCCTTCAAGCCCTGCGAACATAATTAAGTATCCCTTAGGAGAAGCTCCGTTGGCACGCTTTTCGCGCTGTATAAAACGGCGAAATTTTCGCGTATGGAAAAATCACCCCGTTACTCATCCCATTCTTGAGGCGGGGACACATCCTAAGGAAGACTTTAAAAAGTCTAGACGAGTGTGAGAAGGGGGAGAGGATCCAATAATGCCTTGCCACCTCACCGTTAGCCAGAGTGAGGGAGCTCGCGGCTGGAAATTAGGTTCGAGCCACCAAGGATTAAGGATGGGGGTAAGAAAAAAAATGCGAGGGTTATAGGGGAGGGGATGAGTTAAAGAGAGAGACTAAGAGGGGTACTGGAGGAGGAGGATAGGATGGAGAGCGGAACGATGATTGTTACTGCCATATTAATGCCTCTATTCCGTTCATGAAAAATGTTATTTTATTACCTCAAGATTTAAGAAATGAAGGAGGTAATTGAAAAATGATTCGGTTGGCTACACTAAACAATGGTATCTTTTATAGAAGTTTGAATTTCAAAGTCTCACCAGTATATATAGTTATAATTTGTCATTCATAAATTCATTTATCAAAAAAAATATTATTCACGAAGAAGAAGGAGACATTAAAAAAGTCAGACGGGACCGGGATTCTAACCCGGGTCTCCCAATTGCCGATTGGTTGCTCTATCCAATGAGCTGTCCACCAAGAAAATTTTCTACTCAGGTTATGGTGCTGTCATCTATTATATGTACAAAATACAGAAATAGATTTCAGGCTGAAATCTTTAGGCCACATCTTTTGAAACCAACCGCATCTTTCTAAATTCAGTGGCGATAAAAATAATTGGAGACTCGACTCTTCCATGTGTATCGATTTTCTGGGGCAAGTGCTTTGAAAAAGAAACTTGGAGATGTTGACACTTGAGCGCTGAGTTCATTAGAGGAAATTGGCAATTGATAACAAGAATTGCTATTGATGGAGAATCAAGTACGGATTTTGTGAGATTAAAAATTTGATATTCAAAAGATTGATGGAAAGATGACTGTAAACAGAAAAGAAAGCTAAGAGCTTCACAACTGAGACTCGAATGGAAATGCAGATCAAGCTTAGCAAGGTCTACAATATTACTCTTTTCTTCAGTATTTCCTTAATTCTTTTTCCTTGTAGTTTTGCTGTTTTAATTTATTCTTCTTTTATCCTGTAATTCGAATTCAACATCTGCTCTTCTCGGTATTTTTCGTATGAATGTGATCTTATAGTTAATTTTTCTCTTCTCTTTTTGGTCAAATTTCCTTTCTTTATTTTAACCTACCTTCTCTCTAAATCTTAGTTAGTACTGTCGCAGGTTTTTTAGCCCCATCGTGAGTATTTCCTACAGGGCTTAATGTTTCTTAAATTCAGCCTTTGTATAACACCCGTATAATAGTTACTTCTTTAATCCATCTTTCTTTTAAGTTCCCAAAATATTTCTTAAAATTTTTAATGCCAAAGGGATAAGAGACTGATCTCAATCTCATCCTTGCATAAAGACATTTTTATTTTTGCTTTCGATCTATGAAAAAGTATCAACTTCTCACGCGTGCTCAAGACGATTGTAACTAATATTTAAGATAGTTCCGAACTATATTACTTTATTAATCAACATTAGCTAAATTAACTGCACCATTTTCATTAATGCTAGTATAAAATACATATTAGACCGAGCAAAATTATTCAGGGTTCCTAATAATTCCGGGTTTTTTCAGATGAGAAAAGGTAATTTCAGAGTTCCTTCAGGCGATGCTTGGATCAAATTGAGAATCAGAATAGAAGAACCGTTTTACATTGTGCGAGGGGATAAAAAGCAGAAGTTAAAGCTGGAAAAATAAAGAACCGATTTCGCTAAGTATTCGTTCAAAAATAGAGAGACTAAAAAGTTGAATCGTTTGTCTGAAGGGGTCTTCATACCTTACCTAAAAATAAAAAGGAGTCTATAAAACGACGCAGAGTTTATTTATGATAAAGAATAGTAAATTGGACAAATTTGTTCTTTAAAATTAGAGTCAGTGTAATATAAAGGGTATAACATATAATAGTGATTATCAATTGTGCATTGTGTTTATTTATAATAAGTGTATATTCTGCTATTACGTTGACTTGTGTCTAACCGCGACGGACATTTGTAAATAAATAAAAAGGCCCTCAGGGTTACTATAGGGGTCCCGCGGCACACAGTCCCCGCCGTATATCACCCTGCTCTTCTGAGATTTCGTCATAGCGTTTTACAACAAGAACTGAAACTAAATACGATACCTTTACAACTAAATTGTGTTGAAACACGCATTTTCATTTTTCGCACAGAAAATAGTTATTTCTAGATGAAATATAAACATTAATCGTCCTTAGCAATATACGGAGGAACTCCATCTTCATAATAACAATTCAGGGATATCTATATAATTTGTACAATTCGATATCTTGTGGAATAGTACAAGTTACATCTTATACTTTTTAAGTACATCCTATACTTTAGCAATAAGAAAGTTAAATAATTAAACATTTCCTGATTTTCATTTATTCCAGTCGATCTCTGCCAATCAACGAATATTCACAAACTAAGATGATTTGACCAGCTAGGTCAGACCGCAATATTAGAACTATCGCGGAAAAGGCAATGCTCGTAATAAAAATCTAACGCCGAAGAAGAAACGAAACCCTCCTGAGTTCCGTGACCAGGAAACCAGGCTAGAGAATTCCTCCCGGCGATACGTGGAGAATGACACACAGAATGAGTGGATGAATACCAAAATAAACACCCGAAAGAGCCGCCCTCTACACGTGAGACAAAAAGGCAAGAAACGTTCGTACCCCTCCTTGAAAAAAATTCCCAACCCCCGACCTCGAGGACCTTTTTTATGGAGAAAAACATCCCAAATTTTTCCACCCCTCCCCCGTGCCGCCCTTCCAGTTTTTTGCGCAAAAATAAACCGTCCGCATCCCCTCGGAAACCTTCCCACCCCTTTGGGCACCAGACGCCCGAAAAACCTCCCTTGAGTTCGCCAATGGAGGGGTGTGAGACCATCCGTGCGGGGTCGAGGAGTCGTCTACTGTTACGCCTATTTTTCACGCCAGGCCTCGAGGCGCAGGTGGCTAGCTGCTCTCATGAGTTGAAGACTCTCCCTCAGGAATGTGGTGATGGAGGCAGAAGGAGACACGAATGGGGTGCGAAAGGAGGGAATCATTCCGGAGGAGAAGATACCAAGAAGGTTAGGGGGATTCCGATGGTTGTGCGAATATCGTTAAGAACATGTGGTTACATACATAAGTATTCTAACTTTCGGTAGCTTCATATGCCCTAATATTCCCTCTACGCCAGTTCTTTCGCTTCCTGGCAACTTACCCCACCCTCTCATCTAACAACTGTTGTCTTTGTCTTCTTCTCTGCTTTTTCCTTGTATTCTACATTCAATTACTTTCTTTATCAATTCCTCTCCTCTCAATATTTAGCCCACCAATTCCCTCTGTCGACGTTTGATTACTTCAATTAAAACCCTCTCCTCCCCGACAATCTCTAGTACCTTTGTGTTTGTTTTCCAAGCAACCCAACTCACCCTTTCCATTCTACGCCATACCCACGTCTCGAAGGCCACTAATTTTTTATGTCTTCCTCTCGTAAGGTCCATGTTTCACACCCATATAGCAAAGCACTCCACACCATTCCTTTATTGAGACCGCGTCAAGAAAGCTTCCATGGCCAATGAACATCTACTTGAGGTATTTTAAACAATACGCGTTAATATTAGTTAAATATATTCTAAGGCTGTAAATTCATCGCCCATAATTATGAAGAACTCCATAATTAGCTAACAAAACCTATGAAGAGGGGGTGAGGCTTACTATGCAAGATGAGGAGTGAGGTAGTTTTCCCTTCTTTACTTCAGTGGGCCGGAATGCTACTACTGGATGAATTCCGCGTGCAATAAGTAACAATATATAATAAATAAGTACAGTACGATGACCCTAGGAATAACGCTTTTCGCTATATTCAATAAGAGAATCTAATAAATTGGCCTCGGCTTTGCGGTATTTTCTATCATGGGGAAGAATGAAAAACAAACTTTACCAAAGAAAGTTTATTCCGTCTCCCTTGGGTCTCCCGATCTTCCCCTTACTATGACCCAAGGCGTCAAAAACATGATCGTAGAATAAACTTTCTGTGGTTAAGGTAAAAGTCTTCATGATGGAAACTACCACAAACTCGAGGTCTGTTTGGCAGATCAGAAAAAGACTGTTTTTCATTTTTCTTCGCATCCGATAGGTATGAATGCCATTATTTAGTAAACTCCTACCGTAGTAACTTTTACATCATCACAACCATGTACAAAACTGAGACAAAGGAAAAAGAAAGATACATTTTCTCTTCAATGTACCAAAAGACAAACGGAGAGCATAAACAAGATGCGTTAGCAGGAAGAAAAGTCGATACATCCGATAAAAATTCAAAAAGGAGAGTTCCCAGAAACATATGGGACGATCGAGAAAAGTAGATATACTGTTTCACTCCCATTTGGTTTAGGTGCGTAAACAGAGAGAATTCTCGACCAGTACTTCAATATGCGTTATATCACCATGTAGTCAAATATTAACTACCCTCAATTCCAGATTTGCTAAATTTTCTATTAGATTAGAATATCGTAATTTCTTCTGTGTAACTGAGAACTATAAGTTGTACATGATGACCGAAAATTTAAGAACACAATGACACTAAATTACGAGTCGTCCAAAAAACTCAGCTTCAACGACGAAAAGTATTGCATCAAATAAACGAACATATTTTAGTTTCATAATGAAGGAAGAGAGATATACTTTACCACAGGAATTTATTTGGAGAAAACCAAAGATTGAAGATCTGAAGATGACACGTAACTGCTGAAACCGATATTCTCCAAATTAATTCCTGTGGTAAATTATATATCTCTCTTCCTTCATTATGAAGTTCAATTACCACAACAACTAGGCCGCCTCCGTGGATTTTATTTAAGTTTCATAAAAAGGAGGAATGGAATAAATACTTCGCAGTTTCGTAAAGAGACTACCGGTTCGAAAAGATGACCTTATCACATCCCGCTCTGAAATCGACAATCTCTTCGCTAAATAGTAGAATTTTATTTTGTGCATTTTATTGCCGATATGATGAAATTTCAAGAAGTGAATGCCGATTTCTTTGGAACAGCACTTTCAACTGCATAGACTGTGACCATTAAGAAATAATCGAGTCATTGCGGTATAAATTTATCAAAGAGCGTTTTCAACTTTCCGAACTTTAAAACCTCGTTAAAGGGTCGATGATCATTGTTACAGGTTGAAGAGTATAGAGAAGAGTTGGGGAATCTGCGGCATTCAGGCCAAATGTGGCCTTTCAGTCGTTTGTGAAACAAACGTCCGTATTTCCATTATTCTGTTTCGCAGTCTTGCAAATGCTTCCAAGTGAAAAACAAAATGGAAAATATTCTCTTTTAGTTCACTCAGAGAATACATTTATATTCTAATATACAATTTTTATAACAAACTGTTTGAATTTAGAGAACACGATACGCCAGAGCAGCCTGATAGTTTCACTTGTGGCCTATCTTATGTAGCCGAATGGTAAATGGGAATTCCGATGTAAATTGGTTATCCGCTCCTGTTAAAAGGAAACAGTAATTACTGCTCATTAGTAGTACTGTTAAAAGTGCTTCGACTGCTTTGGTCATTTTGTCCACCACCTCCACCGGAAATCGAACGATTTTTTTCAAATGTATGCAAAAGAGACGACAAATAAACGATAAATTTATTGCCCTACGAAGATAAGTCATATTTTAAGGAAAATTGTTAATGAAAATCACATAGGAATCAGAGAGATCGATCGAAATACAACTTGAAGCATGATTTTTTTATCGAAACAAAATTTAAGGGGTGCATACGAGCAGAAAAAGTAGATATATATACTACGCTGAGATCTCTTACAGGATATATGATTATCATATACTTTCTGGGTGTTAATAATAAAATTTGAAACTTCCCAGGTTTACTCCCATTAGAGTTGTTTCCAATCCTTAATTGGTCCATCAAAATTCAAACCAAAATAGCCAAACTTTGATAACCAAAGCAGTGGCATTCAAAGGATGAAATACAAGGAAGAGTAATTACCACGTGTACAGCATTAATTTCCAGTTCTGAGTCAGAAATCTCTTTCTTATCAACGACATATCAACCTGATACACAAAAAGAAGAGACCGAAACGACGTTGCTAATATTTAATCCGAATTCCAGCTCCTTAAAACCATTAAATTTCTCCTTTTCCTAATTTCCAGACACATCACCGACACGGAAATAAGAGCTTTTCGTCGTTCTGATACCCAGAAATAAAACATCTGTAATAGGAACCTAACGTGCATAAAAACATCGAGAGCGCGGACTCCAATAAACCTCGTTATCTCGGACGAAAAGATAACCGCGGCCCATTACCATTTTCCGAAACTTAACCAACTTAAGAGCTGGAAAAGAAAAGGACAGCGTTCGCCACTCACTTTTCCTTCCTCCGCCGAGATTAAATCAGAAAAATCACTTTGGGCGAACTCTGAAAATAAAAAGACTGGAGGATGAGGCGCGCCCTACTTTTTTCTCGAAAAAAGAAGGAAATCAATCTCGCGAAGAGGATAAAAAGAGAAACGAAACTCCGCAACAATGGAAACTCGCAATTTCCGGTGTCTGGCCGCTGCATCCTGCAGCCGAAGCTAATGGAGAAAACGCCCCATATATGCACCGTTCTCCTTGGCCAACGCCCTTGCCTACCCGACATTTCTGCCGTTCGCGACACGGATTGAGAAACTGCCGACACCGAGTGATCGTCCTTGCTCGGCGTAACCAAGAGAAAACCCAGTGCTGCCATCCCGTCTCGTTTCCCCGCTGGAACTGGGAGTGAAGTCGTTAGGCGGGAAATTCGCCATCGAAGGATGGCGAACCTAGGGCATAGTTGCCAATTTAACGAATTCCTTCCCAGACCTGGCGAATTTCACCTTCATTTAGGGACCTTTTTCCTTTTTGGTGACACCTCGCGATCAATGCAGCCAGTTCTCTTATGTAGACCACCCTCTACTTACTGTTAACAGTTTGACTACATTGCATTGCATTGCGATTGGTTGACAAAAGGATTAAATCGCAGTGTTATAGCCATAATGCATACCTAAGATGGACTCTAATTAAGGTTCCTTTAGGACTTAGTATTACGTTGTTTCGTTCGCTCTGAAGTAAACACTATCAATAATCTCCGTACTAATCTGTCACGTACAAGATATTAACTACAGTATTCCCTTTTCCCCAAAAAACAATATAATATAGTACATTATAATACTTATTCATACTATAAATTTTATTTGCATAATTCCTGAGTTGATTTTTTATTTACTGAAGCGACTTTGAGCTATTTTATATTTGAAATAATTTTTAGCGGTATATTTTTCAACAACAACTAGATAAATACCCTGCAAGCCGCCTTTCGGCGTTTGGCAGGGGGTTCACCAAGAGTTGGAATTACATCTTTAATTTATTGTTATCACGTACCGTTCGCGGAAAGAACGAGTCCCTAAAACGACTTGTCCCCGCATCCATTTCTTTTATTTTACGCTCACTTTCGGATCGGCCCAGTACCATGGGGTCGCATAATGCAGATTACGTCTTCCGCAATCGTACTTCCTCTGAATTATAAAGCAATCGCAGCATAGCTTCTCATCTCCTTTCTTTCCAGGATCCCAACCTGTGTCTGAGAGCATTTGCGTAAAGCTTTTCTACTGTAGCACTTTTTGACAAATCGTTTTTCTGATTCTTTTGCCACTTTTCAGGGGTGTACATACTTTTTTTTACCCAGGATGGCTTCTCATTCACGAAACCTTCTACCTATTTAGCGACGATAACGAGATGTTAGTGCACATTTTCCTTAAAATTATTGCACAAAGATTATTTTCCATAAATTTTTACGGATGTAAACATTTCCTTCTGTCATTTGTACTTGTAAACGCTGCGACATTGCTGAATTCTATGGGTACATATAGCGAGTAAGTAGTTAATTACGTTAATTAATGACGTATATATAAATGTAGCGATCTGAAAAGAAATATGTGCCCCTTCTCAAGCTTAACTCTTCATACTCGTATTTGTAATTGAAGGGGAAGAGATACTGAAATTCAACTATTAAATATTTAAGCTATGGTACTTTTATGGGAATATTGTGCAATTACTATTTCCAGGAAAATATCGTTATTATTATTTTACTCTCACAGCAAGGTTAGGCCAAAATGGGCTCTCTTCCACCTAACCTCTGGAGATATTACATGATAATTTAATCTATTAAACCAAAAACAGTTGACTTCAATTTAATTAAGTCTAGAAAAATAAATCGGTACATCCAAAGAAACCGGCAAAGATAAATACAACGTAACAGGAACTAACAGTAGACACAACTGCTAGACAGTCAAGTTGGTAAACGCAAACTAATCCATACAACTAGACATAAATACATATAAAACACAAATATTTGGGTTGCGGGGGAAAACTACTTAATTAAACGTTTATAAAGAAAGACCTATGATACAGGAAAACAGCCACACAAGAATGGGGGCGAAAATAACCCGCGAAAACACAGATGTAATAAATACACTATACCAATTGGGGAATGCAGCAATTAAATAGGGAGGAATCAATCCTTGATTTACTAACTCAACAATATTATGAATGCAAAATCTGCGACAAACAGAAAGTCAAACGAGGAGAAAACAATTAATGGATGTTCAAGAAAGTTCGGGTGATGAGCATCTGCAACGTAGAAGAGCATTTCCTCAAAAATATTTACTCAATCAGGGCCTTTTAATGAGACAAGGTATGAAAGTCTGCATTGGGATTGCACCCGTGTTTCATGTCATTTTAACTTTGATTCGGTTGAATTTTTTTTTTATTTTTCCTCACGGGAAAGTAACATACTGAGCCCCAATCCTTGCATAACGTATCCTCGGTTACATTCACCAATTATTTTATACTTTAGGACTACCGATTGCATCATATATCTTAATGGAGACAAATTTCATCACCATGTATCACATCGCTTACTTCATTCATCCAATTAGTTTATTTAAAGAATTATAAATTCCTAATTTACGAATTTAAATTAGCTATTCATTAAATATGCATGGTTGAAATCATAAACGACCTCTGTTATTATGTTAATCAAACGATAAAAATCAGAAAGGGGTGAAATATGACTTTGCTCGTAAAAGTGCAACTGTGCAACTGGGAAAATTCCCAAAGAAAAACAATCATGAAAAAAATCTAACTAGACCGGGACACAAACCTGCAGGCATCCCTTTCGGATATTTCTGGGTGCGAGTCCCGAACTTTATTGTCCGTTATCCTGGGTGATATTCCTAGGCTTACATGCCTTTACATGTAAAGTCACTCATACAGTTTTCATTGCAATTCCTTTAAGTTGGGGTTCCCCTTTCCAGAGACATAGCGAAAGGGGTGCTTTTGGGGGTTCAAACTCCCCACGAGAACAAAGCCAATGAAAAGCAAGCTACTTTAAGGGCCTAGGAAGATTCGCTACAGTAGGTTCGCAATTGACGTTTTCGCTACGAAAGAAAACACTTCTATGGAAAACTTTTTGTCAAGAAAACGCTTTGTAGTGAAAACGTAGGTGGCGAAACTGTAACTGTAGCGAAAATCTGTGTGTCGCGAACCATCTGTAGCGAATCTTCCGGATCGCGATCATTAGAGATGATGTCCTATCGCATGCCGTACAAACACTTCTGGAGATTCGTATGGTAAGTAAGAGATATTCAATGAATAGCGATGGAATGAATGAAATTATCACTTATTGAAATTAATAGAAGAATAACACTCAAAGCAAATATGTGAGATTTTTCGGTAAATCTGTTCCTCTTTCACCATTTCCGATTTTTTCTTATTATTATGATGATATGCTGTTATAGCAATCACTTCAACGCAATGAAGGCGCTTTAAAAAAGTTCTGGAATTTTTTCCTGCCCCCTTGGAGGCTAAATTTTCCCTTAAAATATGAGGTTACAACAAAAACAGCGAAAAGACCACATTTTAGTTTTCTTACGCTTCAAAGAAGCCAATTTATGAGACTTATGATTAGAAAACACGGCGAAATTTTCTTTGGAGTCATAAGTCCAAATAGTCAAACATATTCACATATACGTCTCAATCAACTGCTTCTTGGTCCATGATATTATTGAAACAATTCAATCCTCACCTGTTTTACAATCACCAAATAATATACCGCCATGAATGTGTTAACAGGTTGATATGTTTTCAGACCATATAAACGTGATGTGTCGTAAAGTGTACCACAGATATTTTAACGGAATTCCCTTCAGCCTTTTCTATCCGAGAAGGGGCAGACGGTTCCTTATTTTGGAACCATGTATCTGGCGATGAAATAACTACGAGAAAACTCGGAGGAAATATTATAGTGCGTAAACATAAAGCAATATTTCATCGAATAGCTACGAATTTTATTATGAAGAAAGAATGAGTTTTTTACGAACTTTTTAGAGTTATTCACATTTTTATTTGGCCAATTTTCTAATATATGACGGTAATTCTGGCTCCTGCCACCATATCCTAATGAATGGAACATTTTTTTGGTTTTGGTACAGGGTAGACGATCAATCATTCATTGAATATTTTGTTTCAGCCTTTCGCACGAGTGTGAAGATATAAAAACTAACTAGGTAATATTGCTGCTGAATAATGGCATTCATTATTTCCTTAAATACTGAATATCTGAATCTGGCCCGTGAATAAAGACGTGTTATTATATAAGGAAAAGGGGTAAGGGTCATCTAGCGCAAGATGGTGCGCACCCAGGAAAAATCCCAAGGAAGAATGGACTTGAAAAAATGCTGACGGGACCGGGAATCGAACCAGGGTCTCCCAATTGCCGATCGGGTGCTTTGTCCGTTGAGCTATCCCACCAAAACATTTCTCCAAGCCATTCGGGAGACTTTGTGGGAAAGGACTATTATTATTCTATGGAGAGTTTTTCCCAGTGTCTATGTGAGTACCCTGCAAGCCGCCTTTCGGCGTGCGGCAGGGGGTGCATGCACAATGACTCAATATATTTCAATCATTCCACACTCAATATATTCCATTGGGTCATTGAGCTGCATTTTCGTGGAAGTTTTCCTCTCATAGCATTCTAGCTCTCTTCTATTACAGCTCAGTGAAGCTAATTCCCTCTCCATAACCTTTGTTAACTGATGGAAGAAACTTGAACTTTAAACCGGACTTCGAGCTGAATTCTTTATGAACGGACAGATGGATATTCTGACACTAAAATAATTGGAAACAAAAATATGTTTCTGTATATGATATTTCATAGCAGGGCATAATCCCACTTACGATCGCATCATTTTATATGCATTTTCAATCACAAATAAATAATCTTCCTTACTTTGAACGAGAGAATATAAAAAAGCGTGTAAAGGTAATTATTATCGGAATAAAAGTAGTGTAGTCCTGGACTTAGACGTGTTCCTTTACAATGAGGTTACAATGGGATATGTTATACAATTTTCGATAGCGCGATTCTTAGCCCTTTAAAATGATATACATTACGAGCCAATGTCGATCACCTGCTCTTGCTCGGTGAAAATCCATTCGAAATAAGGAAAATTTGCGCAAATTCATAAAATCGGTCTTGTTTAGACAACGACCACGCTTCAGAGGAAAAACCAAGCTTTTAGTAAACGTGTAGTATATAATCCTAAAGTATGATTCGCATTTTTGAGCTACGATCTTCTCTGAACTATCTTTGGTAAGCGCCTGAATTAAAAACCAATTGCACTTTACAAATTGTATTCTTTGCAGTTGATAATCCCACTATACATTATGTTAACTATTTTTACAAAACTAAGTGAGATTTCTTATAACGGCATTAGGAGGGTGACTATTAGGGTGAATTACCACGAGGTGGTCTATTAGGATATCAGGGCCCAGGTCTACATTGCTTTTAATCCGAAAGCAGGCTTTTTCCATATGACGTTATACATTTCCGTTTTTATAAAAGAATTTATCGCCAAATTCTCAATTTTCGTGTTGTGGTACTATCAACTGCGGAGTCCGAAGCCTTAAGAATCAAATTTATTCCATCTTGCGGAAAGAGAGGAGGGAGATGGAAAACTTACATGGACAGAAAGATCATTGGATAATAAAGTATAATTTATAATTTACCATTGTCGTCTGGCAACCATAGTGAACAGCAATTTTCTCCGATGCACTTCCATCAGAAGATAGTCAGAAGGAAAAGGTTTAGGTCATTTGGCACGGAAAGACACTTAGGAAAATTCCCAAGGAGAAACAGACATAAAAAAATTCTGACGGGACCGGGACTTGAACCCGGGTCTCCCAATTGCTTGTTGGTAGCTCTAGATATAGCTCTATAATAGAGCAACAAACCGGCAATTGGGAGAGCCGGTTTCGAGTCCCGGTCCCCTCCCGATAGAGCCCTATGATAGAGAAACCAACCGGCAATTGGGAAGCGGTTTCAGTCCCGGTCCCGTCAGACTTTTTTCATTTCCGTTCCTTATTGGGAAAATAGTCTTTTCGGAACAAAACTAACGAACTCGTTTAATAAGCTATAATCGTGGAAAATCTGAAAAATCGAAGAAACGCCCTCCAGGAAGGCAACCGGTTATGAAACTTCGACCCACCCGGGATCCGAAAACGAGTAGAGCCAATCTCCATTAAAAATCACCCGCGAAGGGACAATAAACAAAGAAATTTATCACACGACCCGGGCCGTATTCATATCATCGGCTCCTCCCGCCGTTAAACGCAAAGTTAAGTGGGGCAGTCCTAAACTGGCGTAGGTAGCGAGGAAGTATTGATGGAGACATAACTCCCGCTTGTCCAAACATTTGAGCTTAGACTTTCGAGAAGCGACCCTCTCCTTTTCGGTGCCCAAAAAAACCTTTTATTTGCGCCGCGAATGGGATCGGAAAAAATCCTCCTTCCTCCCGAGACACCCACGTTTCGGGACGTTTATTTGACTTCGCTAAATCCGGCCGGTGGGGGCGTCCCGTCGAGGAATTTTAGTGACATGGTTACAATAAAAATAGACGCGGATCTCGCGGAAGACGTTAGAAAGTTACGCGAACCGCTCCGGAATGCGGGAGAAAACGGAGTCTCGCGTGCAGACGCTCTTGGAGAGATGCAACTGCATTCGAGTTTGACGCGGGACACGTCACGGATGTTAAACTTGAGAGCAAGATTCTCGCAGGAATTCAACGACTGAGAATTACGTGGGAAATTACATTCGAGTTCCGGCTTCTTTGTTCTTTCGAGCCAGCGTTTTTCAAAGTGTGGTCCGCGAACCTTTGGGGGACGATTTGAAAGCCAAGGAGAAACACGTGTGAAAAATAGCGACATGTCTGGGACTCGAACCCGGGTAGGGCTCCCGTAAAGCCAAGTGATCAACGCGTTCGACTTCGCTGAAAGCGGTACCGGGTTCTATTTCCCGTGGGAGCCTATGTGCGAAATGACCTAAGCTGTCGAAGCACTTTTAATAATAGTACTACTACTCGAACCCAGTTCTTCCACTTTCCGGGCAGGTATTCTAAGGTAGTTCAGTGTTAGAATTATTATCTACTATTTACTACTATCTATCCTCGGTACTATCCGGGTATTCTAACCACTGAACTACCTTAGAATCCTCGGAAAGGGGGAATCCTACTAAGTAGATTCGAGTCCCAGTCATGTCGCTATTTTTCTCACCTTTATTCCTTAGATTTCAGCCGCACGGCTCTTCCGTGCTAACTTATCCACTTTCCCTAATTTTAAAGCCTTTAGCTCTCGTTTCACAAACCCATTAATGATTTTATTGATCATTTTTATGATGGAAACAGGATGCTCCCAATGTAACCCATTTTAATAAGTATTTACGAATGCAGACGAGCATTATCTAAGTGGAAAAATACGACTAGCTGGGACTCGAGCCAGGGACCTTGGCGTTGGAAAAAGGCTAATGGTATCTTTGCACGTCGAGGTGTGTATCTAGGAAAACCAAATAAAAACGGTCAATAGAAAAGCCTGACCGGGACTTGAACCTAAAATCTTTTACCTTCCCTGCGAAAGCTTTATCCAGTTGAGGATGGTCTTTTATTTATTTATCCTTAGCCTACAAAATATCCCAAAACAGCTCTATAGCTTAGTTGGATAAAACATAAGCTAGTATAGTGGAAGATACAAGGTTCGAGTCCCCGTTCTGAGAGAGTTTCAGACCCATTTATCGTAGGAATCTTCCTTAGCAAGAGATAGACAGCTTCGTAAACTAAGCGACCTCACTGATGCTCTTGCTGACCAAAGATTGGAAAACTTGTAGGGTAGTATTTTCCAGGCCCTATTGCGGCGTCCACTTACTTACAAGAGGCTTACTTACTTACTTACACAATCTTCTAACATTCTCAAAATGTTCCAACTACAGAATATTATCAGTGTATACTGTGGTAACACCATGGAACCGTTTGTCTCTCCGGTGAAAGACTGCATTATGATCGTTTTCTATGGATTATTTTATCCTTTTATCCTGTTTTCGTAGGCTATAACGAACTGAATTTCATTGTCACCCAAGGAACCTTTCACTACCATGACCAGCCAAGTTTTAGCCTAAAATGTATAATCTCAGTTTCCAGTAAAATTCGAAAGGCACTTCAAAACTCTACTTCCAGTTCGCTCGGTTCTAACAAATTATAGCAAAAATACTTGATTGTATGAAACCTTTCATTCAGCAATAATAAATTACTAGGAAAAATCTATATATAACGCCATTGTGGCAAACAACTTTGAGGTGCTCTATGATTTTCGAGAGGATGAAGGGAACCGGAGAAGAAAATTTTCCAGAAACACTACTTCCGGCATTGATGTTCTCTTTCACTTTCAATATACTGTGCGACATTTCCACCAGATAGTTTCTTACAACCGGAACTAAGGAAAAATCTTAAATGAAGACCGATGGAAACTTGGAAATCAAAAAACACTCGGATAAAAAGGCGAAGGTTTAAGATATAAAAATTATACGGATATTGCTTGAATTAATCATAAAATAATAAACTCATCACAAAGGTACTATTTTGTTGGCCAAATAGTATCTGAAATATGAGACATTACGTATATTTTCATTAGTTTACGACAGGTTATTATTATTCCCTCTCATTGATGATATAATTATTCCATGTAATTTTTCGCGAGCGAATTAAAAAGTATATAGGTAGTATGCCGAATAAAGAGTTATTAAGACCGTATTTCTGGGTAAAACTAAACTTGGGAAATAATTTTCAGAGTTTCACAACTTGCTTCAAACAGTTAAATGTTAAATTGGGAAAGTGGGATTTACAAAACAAAATTAAATAAACAATGCGGTCTTAAACGTCGCGCTTGAATTATGTGCCCCCGGATTTGTTGTGCAGTCATATAGCTACGAGAATAGCTCATTCAAGTGAACTTTTAAATTAAGTTTTCAATTATATACGTAATATATACTATACTATAGATTCTGAAACGATAAGATAGGAGATAGTGGATAATTTTAATCGTTATTTACCTTTCCCTCATCCTCTAAATTAAAAAAATAATAAGTTTCGCAGTTTAATTTAAAAAATTCAATTTCGAAATCGTGCTATGGAGGTAACCAAAACAGGATTTGGTATCTATGCCATTCTCTATAGTAAACGTAAAAGAAAAGGAGCGTGAACTTTTTAAACACAGCGAGCTTTTCCTCATAATTTGAAGGGAGCAAAGTGTGAGAGTTCTTAATGAATACAAGGCACACTTCCGCATTCGAGAGAACCAGCGGCCGTGTCGAAGGAAGGAGATTTAACGTCTGGAACCGCTCGATAGGTGATATTATACATTAAATTGATAGCTGTAATTGATTAAATGGGTAAACCGCCTGGGAGTTCGTTATCTCTTCATCTAGGAAAAAATTACGAAGCGAAGTCACATCTTCATTCTACAATTACGGGATCCGAGTGCTTATTTCCGCCTTTCCTTCATCTATAAAGACTCGAAAATGTGAAAAATGGAAAAATACAGTCTAATGTTGCGCAATAAATTGTGGCGGATTAGTCAGGGATAAACTTCATAGATTTATTGATGGAACATGACTTTGGACGTTATATCACAGAAACAGCTGCTGCTCTCGGCTATAAATACTCTGGATACAGTTGCTGTTCGAAAGAAATGTTAATACGCTGCAGATAACCTTCCTACTATCCGGTTTAAAATTTCATATCCACAGATATCGCGAAGTTACTGCATGCCTAATGGGCAATGGATGGTTTTATGTTATATCAAATTGATAGCTCTTTCCGTGCTATTTCATAAGCAGATTGAAAGGTTAATTCACTGCGAAGAAATGTACATTAGACCAATAAACCACAAATTCAGCACTTTTAACGAATCGAAGTTTTTTTCGCGATCTTTCATGTTCAATGCGAGGATATGGAAAACGAACGAACTTTACATAAACTTTACGATAATGTTAGCGTTAATGTAGTGATAATGGTGTCTTATTGTGTATTTCTCTTTTAACTGGTATATCATACCTCCTAACCTGTGGTCTTATTGCTAGGTCTTCTGATTAACTAAATTAGGTAATTTTATTCCATTGGAGTTTCGAGAAGAGCTCCAAAAAGCCGTAGTGTACAAGCAAACAAAGCGTTAGGAAATTCCAACCAGCGGGGTTTAGCGTTCACCGTAGTCGGGCTTTGCAAGAACTGTTCTAGTTACCTTCTCTCTTGAAGATGACAACTTACTAGTTACTTTGGAGCTATTCTTAAAACTCTAATGTACTGTCGCAGCCGTGTTCCTTTCCCTTAGATAATACTATACCTTATTATAGGTTAGCCAACAACAATCTAAATGGCCAATTATCAGGCAAATAACCGCGCCAGATACTCTTTTATTTCCCGGTTGCCTTAAAAACATCAATTGAATAGACAATTACTGGCGTACTCAAACAATTACAATACACGAAAGCATACAACCATGCCCAAACAAAGAAAAATCCAGATTAGCCAGGAATCGAACCTGGAAGTTTGCCGACAATAGTCCAGCATGCAAACAGTTCCTTCTCCGGTTTTACCGACAGATTAACTTTAATTCCAAATCCATGCGAACTAATCATCTCCTACAAGCTGCAAGATATATAAGAAATAGATACTGTAACCGAGGACGAGTAAGTCTCAGTGAGGGAATTCCTTCTTCTCCAGCATCCCAATCTGTTCCTCTTCCTCCAAGTCCATCCCTCCAAAATAATTTAAAGCGGACACCATTTTTTCCCCGTCTTCCGACCCCGTTAATTTGACCAAGTTTACGAAATGAAATTCTCTTCTCCGAGTCGCTTACTCGCAGAAACACACGCTCCTGCCTCCAATCTCTCCTTTTTTAGGGGAGAAGAAGGAACCCCCGCATTCAGTCGTTAAAAAGCCCGCGGAACACGTATCCAAGCGAATCCCGTGACATTCGGATGCCTCCTCGGTCTTTGAAGTTTTAATCACACGGGAAATTAAGCGCATTCCTCCAAGGGGGCAAAGGGGTTGAGAAGGAGTCTAAAATTACCGCCCCTTTTTCCCGAGGCGTGAAATAAACGCGGGATGAAGGGCAGCCGAAAAAATCAAAACAGCGGACTTTCTTGATCGGTAAAATATTACGGTACGAAGAGCGGGATAAACAATTCCCTGCGTTAAAAATGCTCCAATCATCCTTCTCCGTGGAGCAGATTAACTAGGAGCGCGTTCCCTGGATTTTTAATCAGATGGCGTAAGGTTAGCCTATATATTACGAACTCCCGTAAATAAAGTTGGAAATTCCTCCTTGACGCAGCAAAAGGTTCGAATGAGAGATTAACGAGCCAAGGAAACTTTAATATTGGAATGAGTTCAGATTAACTGAGGTGAGAAATCCGACTTTGCGAAAGTTCTTAATTTTTTTGAGAAAATGTGAAACTGTAGATGGTGAAAGTGTTACGTTCACCTGTTAACTACAGCGTAATAATAATGTAATAAAAAAGACCGATTACGACCAAACAATAGAACGAATAAAACTCTTCAAATAAAACAAGGAAGAATGACGTATCTAATAGAAATCTCCATTCCACAATAAATATAGATGCTAATCATAAAGAAGAAATGCAGATATAAAATATATGTATATATATTTATTTATTTATATTTATATGTGTGCTATTCATAGGCNATTTATTTATATTTATATACCCCTGGCCGGAGAGATAAAAGAAGCTTGTAGCCTAAGCTCTGTCATGATTGTTCCAATAATAATTTCAGTAACCGGTGTAATACTTAAAAATGTACGTAAATACATCGAAACAATTGGAATAGAAGATAATATTATTGCTCGCCAACAAATAAAACACAATAATTAGAACTTGTTCCACAGTAAGAAGACTTTTAAATGATTACTAAAAAAGCAATAGATGAGTCTCTTTGGGGGTTTGCATCCGGGATAGGTAAATGTTTTCCAGCCTCGGGGCTGAGAAGTGCCAAATATTATAATTAAAATACTTAATAAAATGACTGTATTGAAGGGTGAGATTGAGACTTCTCAGTCCCTTTTTACATCTAACCCTTTGTCGTATATTTAAAAGAAAGATATAGCTCTTGGGAGACACAAAAATGGAAATATTTCCAGCAGTGGAAAACGTTTTCTCTGATAGAAAAATCAGTTTTTTCCCCCGTAAAACCACCCAATTCTTTCTTCCCTTCTTTTATTCCTATTTCCACTGAGATTGTTCGGAATATATATTTTGTAGTTAAAAATCTCATACCATGAGCATTAAAGAACGGTAAATTACTAAGAGACCTATTCTCACACCGTGTTATCTCGGTGGCGTAATGGTTAGCGTGCATTCTTAGCAACCCCTAGGTTCCGGGTTCGAATCCTAGTCAGAGGATGGTTGATTGTGTTTGCTTATACAGGGTTAATTGTAAGAGTGGTCTCATTGGACTAAATTTCTCCTTAATAAAGACGTTATCATTATTCGATTTTTTACATTATTGCGACAAGGATTAAATGGAAGATGGGACTCTCTAATCCTAACTACGCCAAATAAAGACGATTTTATATGTATATATAAATGCATTTACATACATAAATATGTATCACTGGCTGAATTTCTTCTGAGATTTAAAACTGTGTATTAGATGTGAGTCATTCTAAGCCCAGCCAGCATTACACCGCACACTGAGTTGTGCGCCCTGAGACGGCTGCCTCACTAGTTTCCTATCTGAATACGGGCCTGGTTAAGTATCTTAGAAACTAGCGCCAAGCACACTTAAACTCGCCCTTCAAATCTCGCTATTTGACAAACGCTAATTCGGGGTACGCCCTCATGGCTGTTGTGACGGGAATCCCTTGCTATTAACGAACTCAAAATTGGAACTGCCCCCCAAAAGGAGACCATGCGAACAATATGAAGCCGAGGAAGACAAAACACACTATAAAGCCCGCAGTGGGGCTATGCAGGGCCGAATTCCGAGAGAGCAGGGAAGGAGGAGGGGTAGGCGGGGGCGTAGAGGAAGTTTTTGCTCGATATAGTTCGGGCAAGATAGAACGTGGGAGGGTTCAAAGAGGAAGCGAAAGTTGCAGGGAAGTGGGGGGGAGTGGTATCTGCCCGCGCAGGCGTGCGTGTTTCGGATCACGCCTTGCACGGAGGGGAATCACGGTCGCTGAGGTGCCTGTTCGTGCATCCAAGTTACGTCTGTCTCTACTCACGTCGACCGCCGCCGTTTCCGCCTCACTCTTCCCTTTCATCCACTTTCTTACCACTTCCTCTCTTTCCGTTCGCTTCGTCCAAATCCCTGGAGAGCTCATTTTTTCCATTGTTCTCCTTTTTCCCTTTCAAGAAGGAATGGAGTCATAAATCGATACATGCCGCTAATTATGGTAGCGGAGCGAGCACAAAAATAAATACGAGCCAGCCACTTGCTTCGCGCACTTAATTCACAAATCCGTTGTGACTGGTCCGAATACTGGTTTGAACTTCAACCCTTCTAACATTAGCTTTGGAGAGGGAATGAGGCTAATTACGCGAGATGAGGAGTGAGGTAATTTCCCGGGGACAATTCACAAATCCGTTGTCTGTATAGTAACTGGCCCGAAAACCCGTTTGAACTTCAACCTCTCCAGCATTAGCTACCAAAAGCTCTGGAGAGGGAATCAGGCTTACTAGGTTGGATGAGGAGTGAGGTTAATTCCCGGGAAAAATTCACTAATCGGTTACCTGTAAGGTACATGGTCCAAAGAACGGTTGGAACTTCAATCCCTCCAACGTAAGCTTCCAGAAGCTCTGGAGAGGGAATGAGGCTTACTAGGCAAGATGGCTGAGGTAAAATCTCTAGGGAAAACGGAAAAAAGGCTGACGCGACCGGGATTTGAACCCGGTTCTCTAATTCCGGTACTTCGCGGTTGCTTTCCTCACAGAGCCAGATTGCTATCAGTGGAACAAGTCTACCTGATTTCAGCACAATGTCCTATTAAAAACTTCCACAACAACCAAGGAGTGATTAAGACGAATGGCGGAGATCAGCTTCACTCAAATCTGACATTAAATATTGTTAAATCTCTTTACTTTTCTTAATTATTTGCAACGAGAGTAGCTTTTATATCACAGGAACATATCAACCAAAGTTGGCTTTCTCACATTCAAATGTCAATTCCCAAGGAGAAACGGACATGAAAAAAGTATGACGGAACCGGGACTCAAACCCGGGTCTCCCAATTGCCGGTCGGTTGCTCTATCCATTGAGCTATCCCGCCAGAACATTTCTCCATGCCGTTTGGGAGACTTTATAGGTATTGGGCGCGGTTATCTAACCCATTTCCTTGTTCAAATGTCAAGTTACCAGTTAGAAATTGTTTTGAGCTTTACGAAACCAATGCCTATTGGGATTCTAGGATTTTCTCCACAGAAATCGTGAAGGTACTGCATTAATAATGTGCAAGGCATGGTATTATCTTATATAATATAGATACCGCTTTCCGTACTATTTCATTTGCAGATTGAAAGGTAAATTCACTAAGAAAAATATATTAAACCAATAAACTACAAATTCAGCACTTTTTACGAGTCGTAGTTATTTTTGCGACCTTTTACATTCAATGCGAAGATATGGAAAATGAACGAATGAACTTTTCATAAAGTTTACATCGTGTCGTGATAATGTGAGGGAATCAACTGAAAATTACAGTAAATTTAAGTCAGACTGGTTTTGGTAAGGAATTCTCGATTTTTTACGTAGTGTGTCCATATGTCCGTTGCATTGCTATATTGTACTGTGCATTAATTTAGAGTTTTAATTTCTCTTTTAACTGGTATATCATACTTCCTAACCTGTGGTCTACTTGCAAGGTATTTAAACTGACTAAAGTCGGTGATATTATACGATTAGATTTTTGAGAAAAGTTCCAAAAAAGCCGTAGTTTGCAAGCAAACCAAGAGTTAGGAAATTCCAACCAGCGGGGTTTAGCATTCACCGTGGTCGGGCTTTGCAAGAATTGTTCTCAATAAGTATTCGGGCAACTACATTGCCATCTTCAGGAGATAAGATTAATTATTTGCAACGTGTGTAGTTTTTATCTCACAGTTCCATTCCAAATAAAATTGGCTTTCTTCCATTNCTATATTGTACTGTGCATTAATTTAGAGTTTTAATTTCTCTTTTAACTGGTATATCATACCTCCTAACCTGTGGTCTACTTGCAAGGTATTTAGACTGACTAAAGTCGGTGATATTATACCATTAGATTTTTGGGAAAACTTCCAAAAAAGCCGTACTGTACAATCAAACCAAGAGTTAAAAAATTCCAACCAGCGGGGTTTCGCGTTCACCGTGGTCGGGCTTTGCAAGAATTGTTCTCAATAAGTATTCGGGCAACTACATTGCCATCTTCAGGAGAGAAGATTAATTATTTGCAAAGTGTGTAGTTTTTATCTCACAGTTCCATTTCAACTAAAATTGGCTTTCTTCCATTAAAATATCAAGCTTCCAGTTAGAAAATTGTGTTGAGCTTTACGAAAGCAATGACCAATCGGGATTCTACAATTGATAAAGGATTTCATGCAGCCCATGGGCTTTACAGGAGCGCGCATTTAGTGAACCCATTCTCTTGGGAGAGTTGGGTTTGGGTAAATTGGTAAAAAGGGAGAAAATGATTTACCTAATTTCATAACGACCACCATAAACGAAAAACGTACAACCAATGGAAAATAATTTATAGTTGATGTCTTTTGGTTAAACCAAAGAGTTCGAGCCACTAGATTGTGTTAATTCATGCGAATTGAGATGAATAATTATCAACCTATCTATTGATTTATTTGAAAAATGTTTTCGTTACGCATGAAATTGAAGATTAACTGTTCCTCAAAGTTTAGCGCAGGATATCTTTATGAAATAAGCTTATTAAAAGAAGTAATTGATAGACTTAATACTAGAAATCTAATTCAATGCAAAAATATGCTTGAAAATCTCCCATTTTCAATAAAGATTATGATAATAGTAACACATCCTTTAGTGCCCACCAAATGAAACGATCCTATAAAACTCTACTTGGGCTCCCGATAGCTAAGTGGGCAACGCGTTCGACTTCAGTGAATGCGGTCCCGGGATCGATTCCCGGTGGGGGCCAACGTGCGAAATGACAGAAGTTGTCGAAGCACTTTTAACAATACTATACTAAAACTCTACTTCAGGAAAACATCAATGACAGATGTCGTAAAATTTATCGAGAAACAAGAGTTTTTAAATATTCGGGACATCCTAGTCCTATAAGAAAATATTATCCAAATTACGATAACTAGGTTATTTAAATACGAGTAAAGTTCTTATTAGAGCGTATGGATTAACAGAGTTCTTGTCGAGTTCCCTGAACCAGTCACAGCGTGAGCTCTCTTCCACCTGCTTTACAACTTAGGAAACGCTTTAAATCTCTATCTCTACAACTCTATTTCTAGTTACAATTGTTTCTCAGAATATCTACCTTTATCAACAATCTACATTTGAACTCTTCCTTAGAATAGGGAATTCTTCTCAGAGTATCTACCTTCATCAACAATTTACATTTGAAATTTCCATTCTCGTTCTTCGTCCGCCTGAATCCGTCCGTCCTGGTGGAACACCATAAACCAATTCCGAGAATTCACAAAGCGTAATAGCTGCGTGCACCACGAAAGGCTTCCCCAGCTCCCAATTCTTCCTCGATGGTTGTTTACAGCGGCCGAAAAATGGGCAGTGAGAAGATGGCGTGCATGATTAAGATAGGAATTCGTGGTATTCCGGGTGATAAGCTGAACTTGTATTTTCCTTTACGTGGCGATATGCGCGACAGGATCGTAGTACAAAGGATTCAGGGTACTGTGCGGAAAGTTTGAAAGCTCTTACGGTGGTGAAAGATGAAGGTAAACAAACGGAACGGAAAACTCTTTTTTCTATTCTACCAGGTTTCACAGGGAATCGAACCCGGGACCGCTTCCACCAACAGCGTACTGCTGTCTGGGAGTACGTCTGGATGGTTTGGAGTAGGTAGTGATATTATTAGGTAGGGAAAAAAAATTAAAAAGCGTTGTGAAAAATTAAAAAGAAAAAAAAGCATGTGACCTTCTGTAAAAATTTTCGGAGTGCATATATTGCTAAATATACTTAGTTTTATTGTTAAAATATAGACATTTATGCTTAGTGTTGGAGCCTTCAAGACTATTTTGATATTTGATTGTATTGTGTTCTTGTATGCATTATGGAAGATGTAGATGTATTTTGTAAGAAGTGTAGAAAATTTATATTAATTTTGTTGATTGTCTTAATTTAGGTGTAAGCTCGTTTTTAAAATTGTATATTTTGTATANAACCCGGGACCGCTTTCACCGACTTCGAGCGTTTGTGTCCCCTTTGGCTATCTGGAAGCCCAAAAAATTTCTTTTCTTCAACTGGGACAAGGAAAACATTCGCATATTAGAATTTATTCTTAAATAAATTATGGGCAAAACAATAAAATCCATTTTCACTGGATAGCATAACTAAAGTCGAATCAAAATAATTTAATTAACAGCAGATGCGCAATATCTGAGAAATGGATTCAAATTCAACTTTTATAAGAATTCAAATTCAACTTTTATAATGTTTTGATATGTGTGTGTGTCAGAAATTTAAGCTAATCAAAAATTAACCAACTTACCGAGAGTATCATGGCGATAAATAGCATGATTCTCATTAAAATTCATCAATCTCTCAAAACAAGCTAAGATCATTTATGGGAGGGAACGAAATTTTCGTAAAATTTAAGAACTTCGAGAAAAAGTATGGCTCGAAATTTTCTTTACCATATCACAAAACTTCACCTTATTCTATGAAGAAAGACGCTAATGAAAACGGAATGGATTCGGGAATTCAGTATCTCTCAGGGCCCGAGTCTTCTATTGCTCTCAAATACAACAAGAAATTCGGGTTGCGATGGAAGTATTTCATAAGTTGGCGGAATGAATTTCGAACCTTTTAACGTTTGTCGATTCACGACTTATTAATATATTTCTATTCCATTCAGTTTTAAACGATTAATATGTTTCCGTGAGCGTTTAAGACACTCCGATGCGCAGTAAAGAAGGTGAAAATATGTTAAAAGGAAATCATTTAGCATTAGCTTAGGGTAATGGTATACAATAGGAACCCAAACACCAGGAGAGAACCTTCAAAACTCTATCAAATAGAATTCTAACAATATGAAAGTGTTAAGAGCTATCGCGGTGCTTTATAAAGAAAATGCAATTACGTCATTCCATTCTATATCATACATGGAAGCGGAAATTCAAGGAAAGGATTTCTCGTAGATGTTGACACTATTCTATAATTTGGAACACCGGTTTCAACTCCAAAGTACCACTACCAAAACCACTTACTATTAAATACTGCATAGCATCTCTGGAGATTAGTAATCGGTTTCCAAGCCACTATTCAATTCGTTCCCTAAATTTTAAATAGCTTTCCTTTACACTTCCCATGATATATTCCGTCTCTTTAACTGATGCAGAATTTCAAATGAGAATTTTCTATCTGCCTTTATCCCACCCACAGCAGATCGGCCTAGATGAGAGCCGGTGTGGCGGAAGTGACCTTGAAGTATCGTGAAAAAGACGTTGAGAGGCACGCGCTACACGTCGAGGAAGGTAAAGATGGCTGTCCCAAGGAAGCCAGAGGCAAGGGTGATGCAGCAGAAAGTCAACCAAGTAGCAGCAGCGGTTCAGAGCAATGAATTGGTAGGATCGTTTCCGAATCAAAAAGGTATGACATCCTGACTGTGTTCATGTGGAACCCAATATCCATTTGGTTCAGGTGCAGTTGGTCGAAGGACAGCCGGTAGATGGTACTACCCGTCGCTAGACTTTTCGTCGCTGTGACATTTGGTCGAAAGACTATTCGTCGCTAAGATGTCGTCGCCAGACTTTTCGTCGCTGAAACAACCAGTCGAAAGACAGCTTGTCGAAGAGCAGTAGTAGTATTAGTTATTGCTCACTGCTTTCGGGCACAGCGATGTTTGTCGAAGGACGACGACGAGGACGTTTCGCCAGCAGAACCTTCCGACCTGAAGAAGCCAGCAGAAGCGCTGGCGGAACGTCGTCGTCCTTCGACAAACAACTCTGTGTGCCCGAAAGTAGTCAGCATGGCTAATGAGAGCGAAAGCCTTCGTTCCTGAGTATTAGTTATTATTTAAGGTGCGTCGACGGCTAGGGTCATTATGCACCGTTTACTAGAGTTTAGAGCCTCTGATGTAAGTCACTGATGTCATTGTAACCTCATCTTCACTTCAGGTGTAATTGCTAGGGTGCATGTGTTAACTGTGTTGAGGAGCTTTGGGAGGCCTTGTGTTTTGAAATACTTTATTACTTGTCGAAAGACTATTCGTTGGCTAGTCAACTCTTCGACGGAAGGGAATATTATTGTTTATGGTAAACTTATCGGAGCGTTACTATAAATATGGTGTAATAAGTTAAATATTCATCACAATAACTCAGCGTATTCGTATCAGCAGATTTTACGAATGCTTCGGAGGAATTATTATTAAGTATAGTAAACTTATCGATTATTTATTAATATTTATAACGTAATAAATTAAATATTATTTATTATTACTCAGCATAGTCGTATCAACAGATTTCATGAATATTTTTATAAGAAAAAATATTTAAAAAATCATATAAAGTTACCAAAATGTTCATAAAAACGTGAAAACAAAAACTTTCAGCAGTTCCTTACACTACGACTGATTCAGATAATTATAGGTTGAAATATCGGAAATCGGTCAATATTTTAAACATTCTCCCAATCATCTCATATATTTCCATCATTTATCTGGCACTGATACCTTTCCAAACATATCAAGATTTATCGATGAACGAGGAAGATACGTTGGGAACATGTACAGTCACCCATGTCTTCATCAGCGAGCGCTTAAGGCCACGAAGCTCCTATTCGCCACACGACTTCACTTTGCGGAATGTATTCGGGGAAAAGAATATTAATCACGGAAAATAAATAAAAGTGAGGAGTGGGGGGATGGAAGACAAAATTAGTGACATTCCTTCCGAGTCTAATGCTCGAGTTTTTCATCGGCGCTTTTCCATGGTCGAGCGCGTAAATTCGGGAAGACATTCCAGACACCCTCCTCTCGTTCCTTTATTAGCCGAATTCCTTCGAAAGCTTATATCAATAAATCCCTCTCGGAGTGAAAAAAAGTGGAAAATAGAAGATTCCGCACCGGACCAGGTCGATCAATCGCAAGAAAGCCTAAGACAAGGAGAGGGTGGTCGTCCATCCTTGTAAGAATGTCGAATCGTATTTATATAAAGGGGACATTAATTCTCGAAATATTCCGCCGGTAGGGAATTGGGACGAATGAAATGGTTTGCAAGAGAGTTTCCTTGACCAGAATAATAATAATAATAATAAATCGTCTTTATTTAAGGGCGAGATTGAGACTAATTAGTCTCTTCTTACATATAACCCTTACATCTAAGTATAATCTAACCCCATCTAACCTTACATCTAAGAATAAGCGTTGATGAGATTTAGAATAATGTTGGAACGGTTTTATGCCGACATTATTCAAAACACTACTCCAAAATTATTCTAAACAAAACCTTAGGATGAATCCATGAGAGAAAGGTACCATACTACTGTAGGAAAAGATAACTGATACACTAAAACTGATGTGCCCAATCTCTTTCCTCGGGTAACCAAAAGACAAATTACTCTCAAGTAGGCGGGCAACATTTACGTACAATTCAAGTAAAATGTCCATGTCCACGTAAAAACCCTGCAAGCCACCTTTCGGCGTGTGGCAGGTGGTGCATGCGCCATGACTCTACTTCCTCAATCGATTTCTTTCGCGTATCGCCCACGGAACAAAACGAATTCTTGAATCGATTCGTTCTAGCATCTATTTCCCTGATCCTCCTCGTGGTATCAGGACTGCCTATGTAACATGAAGGACCCATTATATCGGCTTTATCTGAACTTATTTAGTAATTTTATCATTGCTTAAATATCTTCTAAGGATTCCCATCCTGTGTTGTGAAGCATCTGAGTAACGCTCTCTAATTTATCTTAGCAATTCTCCACAAAAATTATAGCATTTCGCTGCACCTTTTCTAAATAATTAATCAATATATTTTCGAAAATTCTTGTATTTCTCGAGTTCATTACGCTTAATCTACTCCTGAATTATTAACTTGGATTGAATTTAGTGAAGGATGGAAAAATATTCTGGACGATAATAAAAATACCTAGTGGTTGATGGATCGCTTATAATTCAAGCAACTGACATCTTCACGGGCCGCATAAAACTATGCGGCGGACGGGATCCGTACCCCAGGCAGTAGGTTATGCTTGGTCAAGCTTAGTGGGTGGTTGCTTGGAATTAAAATAACGAAATTGAAGAAATGGTTAACAAAACAGAGGTTGAATCAGGGTATGGTAAACTGGTTAATAAATGAAATATATTACTATTTTTAATAACGATCGATCAAATTAAAGAAATGAGTAATTTTGTCAGATAAGAGTGGCATTCATTTAAGAAAGTTAAAATTTAACCGTCTCTAAAAAAATGTGATGTAGAAACAAATGTTTCCAGTGACGATTATGTTCGAATTCTTCATACCATTAGGTCCTAGATGACTTGAAAATAGGGGTCGCGCCATTGTAAATGCACAAGACTCCAAGTACCACATATCTTCGGCGAGTATATCACTTTAGTAGTTAATTTTAGGAAATATTTAGATTAAATTAATTATAATTTTTGATATATACCCAGAGAAAATATTCCGTAATGTCCCAGCTGGGATTAGTTCGCAGATTTTGAAATACTACCATCTATATCAAATCTCATTAACCCAATTTTGGATTTTAAGCCTCTATAATCCTTCAGGTCATTAAATGTATCTACTCTCTAGAGATAAACTTCTCTCACCCAACCTACCAGAATAAACTAGGAGCATGCCATTGACAACAAACCAAAAGCAGCCGAACTTTTCCCAAACTGGTTTTTGTTCATCGTCGATCTATGAATAAGGCTTCCGTTAATACCATTACATTGAATAGAGATCGACTCCAAAGTGGAAACTTTCTGCGGGTAATTGTCACGCAAAAAGACTTCCATTGAAAAAGGGGTGAACGGAGCTTCATATACCTCCACCGCTGCAGGTTAAAGACCCTGAATATCCCGGGACATCCCCAATTGAAGAGACCCAGAGGAATAGAAGGATCCCAAGGGCATTACACCGCGTAACTCAGAGATCTAATCTCCGGGCAGGACGACAGATTAAACAACGAAAAACAAAAGAACCGTACGAGGACCACGTCGAGAGTGGAAGAGTCATGATCTGAATTTCACTAAAGGCGACTCCGAGAGCTGACGCTGCGGAAAAAATTCGATGAAAGTGGTTCGAAAAAAAATACGGCGATGGCAAAAATGTACGCACCCGAAAAAAGAACGGGGAGGGACCAACACGTACGGGGCACGCACGCACGCAACACGCGCTCGTGAACGTGCAAGATGTCCGCCTCCCACGCCCCTTCCGAAAAATAACCCAACCAGACAGGAATTTCTCCGACGAAATGAAAGCGCATAACTTCCCTCCAAAAAACCCTTTCCCGTCACGCACCTCCGCAGCGCCACTTCGCGCGACGGCCAACCCTCGAACCAAATGTTGTGCCGCGGGATGAGAACAATTGCGAAACGTTAACGCGGATGCAAATCACGTCGGGAGAGCGGAACGGGACGGAGGATGAAAGAATAAAGGGGAAAAGAGACTAATCGGCTGTGGGAAAAAGAGAATGAGGGAGAAAAGAAATAAAAGCATTGTTAACGAGTGATTTACGCCGGGGATGGAAAAAATGACTAAATATTTCGGGGCGAGGAGGCCGTAAAATAAAAACTTCGAAGCGATATAAATATTAAGTTGACGCGGTCTGAAAAAATAGGCTAAGGGAAAACTGGCGTTTTGGATTTGGAAGCGTGGGGAGGGGATGAAGTTGGACGTTTATTTGCTGAGAAAGAAATTGCTGCGAAGATGGAGGGACAGGAGAGGAGAGAAAATGAGGCTGAAATGGAGGGAGATGGAGAAAGAGATGAATAAAGGGTGTGAGGGCTTCGGGAAGAATAGTTTCGAGAGCATACACCACCTTCCCGAGATATCCCACAATTCCACGTTCTAAAAATGTTGTATTTGAGAACTTCTTTGGGTGCTTGCTGATTTAACTGCTGTGACTTAACTTAAACAACTAATTTGGGAATTTTTACATAATTTGTTTACATAATTTCAGAAATGCCGAAAAAATACAGAGAAGAGACGTAGTATCAGTTTTGAAACTATACTGGGTTTCTTTTCTTTCGTATTTATTAAATCATATTTATGGGCAAAAGTAGTAAATAGAGGTTATATTTTATTGTCCAAGGATAAAATAAGTTTCGAGGGAGTTTTAAGTTAAAGTAAATTTATTCTCCCCCTTTGAAGTTTACACCTCACAGAAAAAGAAATATGTACAAAAACGTTCACGCATAAAACTACATCATCAAAGCATTAGTAACACTGAACCTGCTGTTGGAGGTACTGAGGGAGTAAGGCCATGGAGGCATTACCTCGTTAACATCTGCATATTTCCTCAAAATTCCCCTTCTTAATTATTCTATCATATTTACGTTGCGTTAACCCTTTCACTTTCAAATAAAAGACCCGTGAGCGATTGAAACAAAGAGAATCAATAAATAAAAAGCGTAAATACTTGTGCAATCAAGAGCAGTCCTTTTCTGGCGCACAATGAAGCCGGTGACTCTTTGTCTCGAGACAGAAAATAACGAAAAACAGGTCATTTCCCGGTTTTCCTTTTTACTCAAGGTTACCGACAAGGGAAAAAACAAGAGTGGTCAGAGGGTAGCCTTCAAAAGACGAGATGAAGAGGTAGGGGGATAAGGCAAAGCTGGGACGGAAAGCAGAGCGGAGAAAATTAAGAAAACGGAAGATATAAAAGAATCTAACCATAACAATTCTCGGAATGGTCTCCGAAGGAAAAACCACTCAACTACTCTCCCTCCATAAATATTCTCCTCCCTCCCTTTCTTTTCAATTTCCTACTCCATCTCAACCCCTTTCCCTCTTATATGTTTTCGAGGACCGGCAGTCTTGCATCTGCTCTGGAGAGAAAACGTGGCGAAGCCTTTATACCAAACTTTCCGAGAGCACGCTTGCAACCGAAGCACGCGTGAAACAGAGTGGGCAGTACGTTCCGAACCACGCTCCCATGTAATTTTGTTTCCGTGCACTGAATTTTTTCCAAAGAAAAATCGGTTGTGCTGGCGTCGGGAGCGATATTCAGCTACGCAATATTACTTTGGTACTGCGTGCATCAGAAAAACAAAAACGGAACGTCTTTAAATTTATGGGTCCTAGTGCGAGACATGAGGTATTACTTAAGTCATTTTCTTTTAAGTCATTCTCTTTTTACATTTAAGAATATCGTCTCATTTCACCACGTACTTCAACGGAGTAACACCTGAAGTAAATCTACTTGCTCCTAAAGCAGGGGGTGAATAATCTATTCGTGGGGCCAAAATGGTTCTTGCGTCTAGGTTCTCTGTTCGTGAAAATCCGCCCCTGGCCAAGCCTGCACAAAATAATAATGAAATAATAAAGAAGGCCCGCTAGAGTTCACACTGCGGCTCGTTATGGGATTTGGAAATCATTCTCGTTTACAAATATATAATTATGTATTAGAACGAGATAGATGGCAATAACCGAAAGTAGGCTCTTGACGAGATAATTTAAGAATTTCGATTTCATTTTATTCCAAGTAAATAAACCTTGCAAATGAAAGAAATGTTATCTATCGCATTTTTGCAGAACATTTAATTATATTTCTAATACACTATCTTGAGTCTAAGACGCCCCTTTTTGGCGAGGGCAGGAATTCTAACCTCTATACTACCGAAGCTTAATGATTAAACTACTAGGCCGGAAAGTTGTAGATCTGGGTTCGAGTCCCAGCGTGTCGATACTTTTGGCATGTTTCTCCTTGGGTTTTAAGCTGCACAATCCTGTGTGCAAATATATTACTTTTTCTTATACCCTGTGTTTTCATGAGTACTCAAATGGGAAAGGTGCGTGGTACTGATTATCGCAGGGTAAATTCAGAACTACTAGCAGGGATTAGTACTAGGAATCCTAATAGCGATTTCGCATGTGTGCTTTCAAAAGTTTCTCCGTTATATCGATAAATATAAATATCCACTGAACCAACATCACTTGAATCTCTGATTTACTTCCGTTAAAATACGGAGTACCAACTCCCATCACTCGCCCATCTCATCGTACATACACCCATGATCCCAATTTAGCACCATCTACTCACAAATCATTTTCGACCTATAGGTACGGTCACAGCTAGAAAGTAAAAACTCCGCGACCGTTAAAGTCACGATCAGAATAACACACGAATCATCACGAGAGAGAAAATAAGTCGTCCAAGTAAAGGGAACTTCTTAATTCCTCTCTAGACAGAGGTAAAAAAGGGAGAACTGCCGTTAGGGCCGTAAGAAAAAATAATTTCCCTGGTTAACGTATCCGTGAAACGGTAATCTCTTCGAGGAAGAGCAGTAATTTACGCCAGTGAACTTCATAGTACCGAGAGGAGTAACTGAGCCAAGGGTTAGTGGAGAGAGACGAAGAAAGGAAAGGTTAGAAAGTGAAAGGAGTGAAAGTTGTTAGGGGAAATCATTTTACAACTTACGAACGGACAGTACAACTTATAAATGTAACATTAAATTTTCTCTGATGGAAATTGACGTAATCCTGAATACTTCGGATTTAGATAGGAGTCAAATGACTGCAGTTAGTACTTCTTAATTCATCAAGTTATCCAATAATAATAATGGTTGAAATAACAATTTTAAAGCTTCACAAAATGTTCTTTATTAGCGACCGGTTTCAGCTAATTATAACGATCATCAGGCCACGTTTTTCACACTGTGTCTATACCTATAAGCATATAAATATAAGTAACTCAAACCGATCGCTAATAAAGAAAATCTTGTGAAGCTTGAACATTTTTATTTCAACCATTATTGGTATGGAGTTTCACATAGTAACGGCTTCATCCATGAATCCCAAATTGTCCAATATTTTAGGTACAACTACACTCNACAGATATATGTACCTTACAAGCTGCCTTTGGGCGTGTGGCAGGGGGTGCATGTACTATGACTACTACCCTAATCGATTACTTTCACGTATCGTTGGCGGAAAAATTAATTCTTGAACCTTGAAGTTCTAGTACCTACTATATTTCCCTGATCTTCCTCGCAGTATCAGAACGGCCTAAGGTAACAGTGTGGACGCTTGTGCTCTAAGAATGAAATTTCTCCGTATTTATGAAATAAATAAGGCCTTTACTCCATCTTCGAAAAATTCCCATACAGCCTTTTGAAGCATCTGAGTAACGCTCACTGATTCGTTGTAATAATTCTTCATAAAACGTATTGCCTTCCGTCGTACAATCCCTAATTCTCTCTCTCCACTAACCACTGATATTGACTCATTTTCGTAAAACCAGAGCAATCCCCCAATACTCATTATCGTAGAGCTATTGGAATTAGAGGAGCATCAAAACACGTTTATTGCTCCGATATTTTAATCCTCGGTTTATTTCCGTACCTTGGGGAAGAGAAGGACCGCTGTGCTTCAAAATGCGACAACAACTTAGACTTTGAGTTAGTCACCGGACTAAGAGGTGAATGAGTCACCGTAAGAGAAACCTCTCGCACGGGAGTTCGCCAAAATACACTTAGATCACAAGGAGAGTCAAAGCTGTTTTGCTGGTCGCATTTCGGAAGACTGCTACATGGTCAAAATATGGGACGGGGGCTAGAAAATTACAATATACGTCTCTATAAAAATATCCTTGTTTTCATATCTTGGATCATGAATAGGCATACCATACGGTTTTAACCGGGACTCTCCCTGTTTTAACGCATGGTCACCGCCAATTATTCTTCTTTTCTGGTTGGATGGGAAAACATCAAGAAAGAATATAATGTAAGATACGAAGATTTCATTGCTAGAAATCATGTAAACGTAAACATTCACAAAGTAGTGACGCCGAACACACTTTGAGTAACTTAAAAACAAATGAAATTAACTCCGAATGAGTTATGAGGCAATATTCCGGTTTTGCTGCTTTGGAATTCGATAGGACCAGGTTTCTTACCATGTTAACCCTAGTTATGAATACCAAGATAGTACTTTCTAATGCTAGAAGAACTAGCGGAAGGTTTTTAATGATCCCTAGTATTAAAATGTATACGTAAAATGGACATTCATTAATGTTCACCTTAAGGCTCGATACTGTATGATTTGGTAGTGTTCAAGTGAAAATGATAGTTTACATCCATTCTAATCCAAAATATATATAACTATTGATTAAAGAATAATTATACTAGCTATAATCTTCACTTTAACTCTAACAACTATGATAGTAATTCTCAAAATCAGAGCAAATCTATACACAAAATAACGAGTGTAAAAAAACGAAAATGGCTCGTTTGCATAGTAAAGGGCATACCACTTAGACAAAGGAACATTAACTCATATAATAATTGCACGTAAAGTTTGTTCTTTAAATATTTTAAAGCTTTAATTCATTTACAAAATGAAATTAGAAATTACGGTCTAAGTAAATCTGGAAAGGTACTAAAGGGAGTAAATGAATAATAATCCTTATTTCGGTCGTTGAATTCTGTTTTCCATTGGAAATTGAAAGAATTTAGTTGAAATACGCGGGAAATTTGAAAAACTTTGGTGGCCAGTGACAACTAATGCGATTGCTAAAGCCGAGGTTATGCTTTTTTCATGAGATAACACTAGGAAGTTTAGATATTAATGGTAAGAAGAAATGTTTATTTGAAGAGTAGACAACTTCCTATGATACTATCATACGCACGACCATGTACGTTTCTCAATGGGACTATTCTCGCCCATGGACATACATGTATCACAGACATCGCCTCATGGACATACGTGTATTGTTTCCACAACCGAGGAGGAGATAAGCATCAAGACTCAGTATTGGAATAGGAATGGGACGAACAGATTATTAGCAAAAATGAGGAGAAAAATATCTAGGAATGTATAGGAGCGCACAGTTGGCTAGAATCGAAAACAGCTGTTCAAAAATAAGAAAATGGTTTTTTTGAGTACGGACTTGGAAACTTCGCATGGCTATTCTTAAATAAATTATGGATATAACTACCAAATCATTTACTTTTATTCCCTGCATTAATATTCATTTTTACATGCAATTTTACTCTATGTAGCTGAAGACAAAGTGAATAATTTCATAACTTTCAGGTATCTTGGGAATAGTGTGTATTTAAATTTGCACTTAGATTCCTAAGTGTCCTTAATCGGATAACTGATACTTATATTGTAGTTGTTTACCAACTCGGTGATAAAAATAGATAAAGAGCTCATGATTTGCCGTACACGAAGTTTCCCTCCTTAGCACACATCAAAAATGTTCAATAAGTATATACAACATTCCATTTAATAATACACATTCGCATACCTATCATCATCACCATATCATATGACCTTTCGGAGGGTGACAAGATATAAATCGTACTATTACTAAGGAAATAGCCCATGAAGGAAAAATTGAAAACCATCTGCTTCGACTGGAGATAACAAGGGGAATATTTGTATTTAGGAAAATGTCGAAGAATTCCTAAGAGTATTTTAAATCTAAAAGTTAACTATCATTTGCGATAGAATTCCATTCCATCGAGGCCTCCAAAATTCAGCAGATTACACCCATGAACGAAGCCGAATCGGTATCTTGCCCAAGATCAAGAAAATCTCATTTTTCTACTCATCCATCATGAAAGATGGCAAGCGAATAACCCTCCCATTTCCTGACATGAAGCCTACCAAATTTTCTATCAAATCCAAGACACACAGAGAAGAACGCCCAAGAACCGTGCAAAACACAACCTTCCAGCATTCCTTGAACAATCGCCCTCCTCTTTCCTTATCGATAAACATTCACCTCTCGCAAACCCCAACTCTTTAATAGCCTGCCATTTTCCCACAGAGCTCTAAAACCATTACGGCTACAGAAAAGCCGTAAAAAAGTAGGGGTAATTAAATCAACCTTTTCTACTACCGGTAGGTTCGCGGAGATATGCCATCTCCCGGAACAAAACAGAGTGGAATAGAAAAAGGAGGATGGACGGGTAGGGGCTGGAAAGCATTCCGAAAAGGCTTGGGAGGGGATGGGAAAAATAAAACGAGTGCTTGGCGATTTTCGCTCCCCCCTCCCACTTTCACTCCCTCCTCTACTGCCTGCGATGGGGCTTCCAAAAATACCCTCCAAGTCCACGTGGGCCCAACACATATCCAACAATCCAAAAGGCAGGGAGAGAAACTACCCCTACTCCACCCCTACTGCCCCCCCTTCCTTCGTCATCACAGGCCCCTTTAGCTGCTAACAGAAGACTAACGTACCGTTGTACTCAAGGCGGGAACCGCGAGATGTTTTGGTGTAACTGTGGCATGATTTCGACCACGATTTTTTGTTTCTACCTATGCACGACCACAGGAATTATAGTTAGCAGGATGCTATGGCAGTATTAGGGCATCCAAAAAAACACGAATTTTGAAAAATCGGGTTTTCCATCGTAATTGAGCTAGGTAATCGATTAACCGGTTAACCGAAAGAGAATTACGATTAAGTTATATAGTAAGTTCTTTAGTGCTTTTTCCACGTATTAGTCTTCAAGATACATATACTCAATATAATGAATGCAAACATTATTTAAAAGGTTCCAGTTATCATTGTGATTAACCGGTTAACCGAGAAAGAAATATTACTATGTTAGAAAGCATACGTTATTTAGTGCTTTTTGCACCTATTGGTCTTCAAGATACATGTACTCAAGACAATGAATGCAAACATTATTTTAAAAGGTTCCATCCATCCTTGCGATTAACCGGTTAACCGAGAAAGAAATATTACTATGTTAGAAAGCATACGTTCTTTACTGCTTTTTACACCTATTGGTCTTCAAGATACATGTACTACAGACAATGAACGCAAACATTATTTGAAAAGGTTCCATCTATCATTGCGATTAACCGGTTAGCCAGGAAAGCATTATAATTATGTCAGATAGCATACGTTCTTAATGCTTTTTGCACGTATTAATCCTCAAAGTACATATACTCAAGACAATGAATGTAAGCACTCATTAAAAAGGATTCTGTTATAATTGCTATTAACCGGTTAACCGAGATTAAGTAACCTTAAACGATAAAAAGTTATTGTAAATTATCGAAGTTTTATTAGAGTTCAATTTTACATATAACTCCTCAAAATATATATAATCGAGGTAATGGATATATATCCATACCCCCAAAAGGAGGATGGATAAGGAAGTTAATGAGCAAAGAGTGTTGAAAATGACTATTGTGCGTGAATATGAAATGTATAAACCGCAATAGGGAATCCTCTTCGGGGCAGAAATCGTTACTAATGCTCCGTTCTATTCAATCGAGTAACTCTGTGTGAAAGACTAATATAGTCTATAAATTTTCCACCATATTAGTTCGTGTTATCATCATCAATCTTTTCGTCTGGTGATTTAATGTAGAATCGATCTCAAAGTTCTGTCCACTCTCTAGAACTTCGTATAAATCAGCGAGGTCTTCTTCATCCTTCTAAAGATAATCCATTACCGGGAAAAAAACTTTCCTGTAGATTTTTCTCTTTCGATATCCTCTGTACATTATCTCTTCCTCAAATGATATTTTACCGAATCAAATATTGACTTTCGCACCATTTTCGTAACTCTACTCATCTTTCTATCTCATTCACTCATTTGTGGTTATGAATAGTTGTTAACAGTTACACATGAATCTCAAAGGGTGAAATAATTTCGAACCAACCGAGTATATGAGTAAGTAAGAGTGATGATGGTTTCACATAAACGTTGACTTCTACATTCACATTCTATTGCGTAAGAAAATTAAGTTTACGACACAAAGTCACTCCTAGAGAAAAGAACATCAATAAAAATGTAGGGTGAAACGAGCAATGAAGGATATTATTTTTAACAATTTACTATTTCGTTTGCTGAGATATCCTGAATCTTATACAACCAACTCTCAACTGTTGACGAAAAGATATTTTATACACATTGAAAAGTAGCCTACCAATAATATATTAGGAATTTACTCTACTTTACCACCTACCGGGTATAAAGAAAGCTTGGGTTAAGAGCTCAAAGACAATTTAAGATGAAAAATTCTTTGAAAAATACAGATGACAGTTAAGGGAGTAATATCAACAAAAGTAGGGTTCACGGATAGCCAAGTGGGTAGCACGTTCGCCTACAAGGAAAACGGTCCAGGGTTCGATTCCCTGTAGGAGTTCATATTTGCGAAATGACCTCGCCTGTTGAAGCACTTTTAACAATGCTACCACTATTAGCAAAAGCAACTAGGTAGCTAGAAATAGTAGTAGAAGTGATTTAAAATTGCTTCGGCAGCTAAGGCATTGTCACCGACGGGAATCGAACCCGGGACCGCCTTCACCGAAGTCGTACGCGTTATCCGTGTTGTTATTCGGAGTCTAGCAAGAAACAACGAGCCTTTCGAAAAGAATTAAGAGTCACCTTTGGATGACTAAAGGATGTGGACTCTTAGATTCAATACCCATACGTTGACTTTTGTAACATAAAGTTTTCTTGTGAAACGTTAACTTTTCAGTCAATCCATAAAAACGTTTTGGCTTCACATACATAATTGGTGAAAATAACCTTTTGTGCAAAATATTCATCAGATGATATTTTCCAAGGCTGTCTATCGCGAAATCCTTTCACGACAACACTCGCGAATTTTAAGAAATTCGCGTCGTGCAACGTGTACTGCAACTATAGGGGAAAAGGCATCCACAGCCTAAGAGTGGGATCATCCATAGCCTTCGGAATGGCTTTCACTTTGGAATCGAAAGGGAAGAATGCTCCCAAGTTTTGGGCTGACCCAAAAAACTTCACTTTTTCGGTGGCGCAACTGTAGCAAATGTCGCCAGGTGGGTCCACATCGCAGGGCCAAAGAAACCAAATGCTGGTTCCACATTTAACAGAAATTGCCTCCAAACCAAACTCGGACGGGTTTCGCCCAGAGAATGAAACCATCTTCCTAGTAATTCAATAAAATAATCATAGTCATACGCAGTCATAGAATGTTAACGCCTTTGATAGTTGCCATGTTAAGCTAACATTAGGGTAAAACTTAATGAAGAGAAGGTAATGAGGTATGCCCGACCCTCTAATGCAATTAATCACCTTCACTTTAACGTAACGGTACTTATTTTTGCAAAACCATTCTTCAAATACATATTTAGTAGAACTATTGAATTTCGCCTTTTCTGTGAATGCCTATAAGTTAGCAAAATTTAAATGTTAATAATGATGTGAGACTGAGTTTAATTGAGTTTATATGATAGTTCAAGAAGAAATAAGCCATAGATGCTTATTTTCTTGAATTTCACTCCTGAATATAAAAAAAAACTTTGCTCTTGAAGGTTTTAAGGCGAGATTGATACTAAAACGTCTCCTCTTCCATCTAACCTGTCGTCATTGATATTAATAAACACATAAATAAATTTGTAAATAGAAACAGCGGAGAAAACTTAAGAAGGATTTGTGGATGTAAAAAACCTAAGTATTATCTTATGAAAAGAAATATCCGAAGTAGAAAAACGCCAACAAAGAAGGGTGGTGTGAAAGGGGGATCTTACCGATCGTTGTAGGTATAGTCCTAAGTATTACCCAAACTAATTATGATACATCCAAACCAATCCCTAGGAAAAAACGGGCATGAAAAAAGTCTGACAAGACCGGGGGTCGGACCCGAAATGGTTCTCCTATACAGTTAGCAGGAAAACTGAAACATACCGTTTTGGGAGACTTTGTAGGCAAGGTATGTGGAACCAAGCACCAAACCAAGAGTTGAAGATTCAGGGTTGGAATCGCGACCCTTAAGACTTTTTCCATGAACGTTTTCCCTTGGAATTTTTCCTAGGTACACGTCGTTACGCGTTAAGTCACCTTTCACCCTCTTTAAACACAAATGACCCTAACTTCCACCCTAATCCGTGATTAGTGGTAGCAATAGTTTATTCAGAAATTACTGTAATAATTACAATTTCAACAAAAAAATCCAACTGAAAATTGCAATCGGAGATAATCCAATCTTTTCTTTCACAATACATTTGTTCTAAAAATAAATAAATAACGGCTTTATTTTGGGCGATAAATGAGACTTTAAAGTCTCCTCTTCTATTTAACCCATCCTCAATAGTACAAAGTCATAAAGGAATAATAATATTAAAAGGTCAATAAATCACTAATAAAAGTTATCTTAAGTCGAATTAAGACAAAATTGAAAATATTTAGTTGTGGATTTAAAAACCTAAGTGAAGCCTAGGGAAAAAAATGGTAACATAGTATCAGCAGCAAGTTATGTACTCAGTGTGGCGTTAAAAATTAAACAGCATTGCGAAATCAGGGCCACAAGACAATGACAAGAGTTGTGCCACACTTTAATCTGGAGAATGTACTCTCGTTTCTTCCGACCTGCAATCACTCTGAGAATGGGATTTCGCAGGAAGTCCACAGACCTCAAAAGTGGCTCCACTGAAACTTTGAAAGTAGGTTTCCAAAATGTACCAAGAGTATCCAACCTTTCACTATGGTAATCATTGGGAACGAAGTGTTTCTAGAAGAGCGTGTATTTGGAAGGACTCCAAATTCCAATCACATCTACCGGATAACGATCTACACGAGTAAATTTTCGCAACTTAAATACAAGTGAGGCCATCAAACTTAAATTCAAACTTCTTCCAAATGCTGAAAATGGTACGATTCTCCATTACAGGGTTAATTAGACATAAATCCTTGACGGGGAAAAGTCGAAGCAGCTCTCAATAATAATATGGATAAGCGAGGTATACGGAAATTAGAGCAATTATACAAGGACTTCAACGCAAATTATAATCTGCATTTATAGCACCGACGTCGTATATTATTTAAATTCGAGTATCTACGGACCAAAGACCCTTAAAGGGGATATTTGCAATATAATAAGTAATCCAAGGTTGATATTTTTTAATCATTCCCAAATTTTAAGGAGGAAATACTTTATAATGCCTCAAAGTTACTCTGTAGTCTATTATAACGGTTCAGTAATTTTTGTTTACAAGCAAGGATCAAATCCCATAATTTCAATCGATACATTAGCAACAAACAAAATCACACTTGTTTAAATAGCCATAGGTAACAGATTGAAAATGTGTGTCACGAAATATTAAATTATATATTTAAAGGGAATAACTCCTTTAAGTTCCACCAACTTGGCTCAGTTATAATTTAATCATTAAAATAATAATGAAACGATTTCTAAGAATAAATTGGAGGAATCCACTATTTCTGGTATTTTTGTGAGTGTCAGCATTCCATATTAAGAGAAAAAAGTCAACTTTTATTAGGTTATAAGAAATCGAACGTTAGTTATTTTCGTTCCGGTTTTCTCTCAGTTTCATTAAAATCGCAAAATATTCGGTTCGGTCTTTGTTCACGGTTCGGTATCTTTTAACTCCGAGCGATGACTAACTCCCCTCATTTACCTTTATTCCGTGGACCTTTTTGACATCGCTGGATATCATTAAATACTAGGATACAACTAGTGATATTTAAGTAATAACAAAAAAAAAAGCTCAGTCATTAAAATGTAAATGTTAATTTTTAAACCTCAAGGAACCGATACATATGATTAGTAAAAATAACTACTGCTACGCTCATGTAAAACGGAAAATGAGACTCGGAACAGGAGAAACAACGGTTTCCAGTTTCAGTTCAGATTCAAGAGTATCACATTTCCGGATCTGGTTCAGTTTCAACTCCGGATGAACGGTTTCATAAAAATAACGGTTTATTCGGTATCGGTTTTCGGTTCGGTTTGATATCCTGCTCAGTACAATATAGGTCCTAGTAAGTCTATAGGAACTGATACACAGGATTAATAGAAATAACTACAGTTTCGCTCATATAAAACGGAAATTGAGACTCGAAACAGGAGAAACAACGGTTTCCGATTTCAGTTCAGACTCAAGAGTATCAAAATTCCGGTTCTAGTTCACATATAACTCCGGATGAACGGTTTTACCAAAATAACGGTTTCTTCGGTATCGGTTTTCGATTCGATACCCTGCTCGGCAAAATATAGATCCTACGTTGCACAAAATACGGTTTGTAGTAATTACTAAGTAGTACAAAGTAAGGTTCCTTTCTCTTGCAAAAATCACCTTCGTGGCGTATAATTTACTGCGATCGCTATGAAAGGAGCAAGAGAGAAGCTCGGTGGGATTTTGGAGTTCACGGAAACGTACCGGAATAAAGTAAAGAATAAATCTTGTAAACATCCATTAGAGTAAGCTATTCCTTGTCACACTTTCGGTCACGTTGGCGATTACCCATAGCCTTTAAGAGGTAACACGGGCACATAACACGTCTGAGAAGATTAAGGGAGTGCGGAAAGAGTTAGGGAGTGAGTGGTATAGGGAAAGGAGAGGAATGAGGGAAATAACAATGAAAGGAGAAGGCTCCAGACTAAACTCATTCACCGAAAATAACCTCAGACAGTTAAAGTTGTCTGAATCAGAATTATTGTGAAGGAATGTGCGTGCGTACGCGAAGAGGAGTTGGAAAGGGTCTTCATTCAAAAAGGAAGACGATGCTCGTATGAATGTGGTAATGGCTGGAATAGAACTAGTCTTTCTGGCAGGATGGGAGTGAATCTGAGCAGGCCATTCAACGTAATGGTACTCGCAAAGGGAATATTTGCATGTTAAAAGTAACCATCAGCAAAATACGCGGAGTTTTTTTTCATGGAAAAAAATTAAAACCTAAAGAACGCGAATTTAGTACTGCGTTGTAAACTAAAAGCTCTCCTAGAAATTAAATCCTCCTAGAAAAACTAAATTTTCATTAATTAAAGCTTGTTGTAAATGAATAATGTTTGACGCCTTGAGTGATACTGGATAAATTTCGAATAAAATTGCTAATAAACAAATATTTCGAACCAAATCGACATCTGGAAAACTTCAAATCGAAAGGTAAAATTTTAAAGGCGGAAGATAATGGTATCGTTACCCCTTCCGTTTTCCTATCTTTCTAAAATATTGCGATACTATTTTAGAGCATGACGATGGTAGTTCGAATAAAACTCTAACAGTGTGAAGAAACAATATTTTACTTTACCGTGTTTCATCTTATACATATACAATACGGAAGTAATGTTTGGTGTATCTCCGAAAACTTCGAAGTTCAAATGCTTCGAAATTTCCATTCCATTAAAAGCATTTCTCAAAGTTCTCTTTTTCTTCGATCCTGCATATCTTTAGAAAGTACAACTTGAATGAATCCATTAACTCTTCCGAAAAGATACACTAATCGTGAAAAAAAATTATAGAAAGAGGATCACCGAAGAAAATCCCCAGTGGATGCAATGAATGATACCGAGCCCTTATATCCTAAAATTGCTCTTCTTAACACTAGAAGGACGGGATGGGTCATTTTGACCCATACGTCATGTTCAACATGAATTTTTACGACTTATTTATTTTTTAATTCTCTTGAAATTTTTTGACTTTGTGTATTTTTACCTATATTTTTTGAAGACGGAAAGTTAATTTCGAAATAGTTGTCAATTAATTTTTTAATGGAAAATATACCTAGAAGGACGGCTATGGGTCATTTTGACCCATAACGTATCTCTCTATTGGAGACAAATTTTTCAGCATTTGCTTCGCTTGTAGGCA
>KZ308523.1:188143-215876 GCA_000376725.2 Ladona fulva | reverse complement strand
TTTTTATAAATAATATATTTTTTTATATACCACCTATAGGTAATCACTGGTCACCGAAGAGTAGTGATCAAAAAGTATCACACGTAATTGTATTTCTGCGGGGAACGACAAAAACTGTTCACATTAGGCAAATGGGCACTACATAGAGATGTTAGCTTTGGCAGATTATACTGTATTATTATTAAGAAAATTACGGAATAATGTTAAGTGCCGTGCTTCTGGTGTCTTTCTGTCGAAAGCAATGCATTCCTATTAAAGAATCTCCAATTATAAGCGTTTACCGTTAACTCAAAATTCTTTCGTTGACTCAAAATTCTTTCGTCACGTTAACTCAAAATCGTTTCGTAATGTCAAAAATTATGTTTTCCTGCATTGAAACAAAAGCATGACTGCACTTTCTATGAAGTATGGGCTGAACTGATTGTGTTTAATCATCCTTACATAGGCCGCGCACACATCGAGTGGAAACATTTTCTGCACGTCAAGCGTTTCATCCGCCTCTAAACGCGAAAACATCGATAGCGAAGCTTCAGCTACGGGCGTATTATAGAGCAATGGATCCCCGGAATGCGTTCTCCGCCGCCAAAGTGACGTCACAGCGGCCTTGAATTCTCTTTTCCCTACGGGATGCGATGACTAGAGCAGCCGATACCCGATCGATTGGCATATTCAGGGCGGGAATTTTAATAATTTATTCCCGCGCCGAGGAGGGTCAAACCGGGCGAGTTTCCGCTTACTTCGGGAAAATTCTGCCAAAATCACGCCTTTCCTGTACGCCAAAGGCTTCCTAAAACGTTTATCACGAGAAAAACAATGTGGGAGTAGGAGAGGAAGAAAACGTATATTCTAAGGTGGGCGAAGGGAGGGAGTAAATGTGTAGAATGCGATCTCATTTGTCTCTTCAACTCGATTTGTGGGCTGGAAAGGTTTCATTTATACCAGAAAATTCTGGATTTGACCAGTGCTTAATCTATATCTACATATGCACCTTGCTAGCCGCTTTTCGGCTTCCATGTACCGTAAGTCCATTTCGCTAACCTCTTACTGTTGCATATTTACCATTTCTACGTCCCTGCCTGCCGGGTCAATGCTTACAAATATTCGCCAATCCCGAGGATGCTCAGTCTCGCCAATTCCATACTAAAAGAACCGCTAACAGTGGACATATTTTCTGTTAATTTTGACTCTTTCAAAAGAGTCCTAACCTCCAATTATGAGTCCAGAAGTAGCAGATTTTTAATTTTTGTATGCATGTTGACTTTTCAACTTTAATTTGACTTCTTGTATTTATTTAACATTTTTATTATAAGTTTTTAATCCGTTTTTTTACTTAAACGTCAATTATTTTTCTGTATTTTGACGTATTTATTGTTATTATATTATTAACTCAACTTAGAGGATTTTGCCTGTTTGAGTTAAATAAATAAATAGATATCGTCCACGGAAAATTTCTTGCAGTAAACTATAATTCTAAAGCTACCTAATGAAACATATGAAGATTAAGGACGACAACGGTTGCGGGATAGCAACAAAGATTATTAAAATGGCTCTCATTGGCATCATGTTCCTGTTTCTATCAAAGAATCAGCTACAGCAAAATCTGTCTGAATTACCACTCACCGTACCACCCACAAAAATCGGATCCATTAGACAGGTGGTCACTATAGCGAGAGTTATTAGAGTTTTCCTTATTAAAAGGAATTATAAAAGCTATAAATTTAAGTTTTTGCAAAAAATATTTAAGTATAGAATGTAATCGAGAAAGAAATTATGAATTAGCGTGAAGATAAAAAAGACAACCATGGTCTAAGCTGTCGAAGCAATTTTAACACTAGGTACTTCTAAAAAAGACAACCTTTTAGATCAGTGTTCGCAAAGGAGATTTCGATTTCTATGTTTTTATAAATCCTTCTAATATTACTCTGATTTTTGCATATTTTTACAAATCGAGTCAGCAAATAGGAAAGGGAAACCTTTTAAAATTTCTTCCTTATGATCTTAATGTGAATTACAAACTTTGGAAAATTAAATTTACAGAACAATATAGAACGTTAGAGTTATCGCTTTAAACTGGTAGCTTTAAAGGAGGTATATTTCGCTGATAGTTACATACATCTATGTAGCGCGGCAGATAGCCACCTATGTGGGAAACTATCAGTCACCTTTAGCTAATCACTGATCACAGTAGAAAGGTGGTTTCTACACGCAAAAAGTATCACATGTAATTCGTATTATTTCTACAAGGAACGATAAAAACTGGTCACATTAGGCAAATGATCAGTATATGGAGGTCATATTGGCAGGTTACACTATATTATTATTAAGAAAATCAAGGAAAATTCTTGAATGCCGTGCTTCTGGTGTCCACCTGCTGAAAGCAATCCACTCCTATTAACGAATCCCATATTTTTATCGTCTACAGTTAAAATCATTTCGTAAATGTTTCTACAGCTTCAAGAATCATATCCTTAATTACAGAGTAAGATTAGTACCCAGAAATATTACTGTACAATTATTGAATTATTATTATAATTTTACGGATGAATATCAAAATTCTTCCTCATAATTTCTTCGACATAATTAGCACCGTGTTCCGGTGTCGGAGGCAATAATACCCCAGGGAAAAAATATAATCAAGTTAGAGATAATTGAAGAAGATTTTTCTCGCCATGATGAACAGTTCAACTCTAATTAACTTATGATTACCATGATCTCCTCTAAGATTTGTCTGAATCGGTTATTCACTGATAATTGAAATAATTAACTCTGAATCGGGGATCACTATGTAACTATCAAGATAAAAACTCCTCCTTGCGTATTATACGTCCATCTTATTAGTCACGAAGCGATGGACACTTCATAAAAATTCCGAGTGTTACTCCAACGCGAAAATTTTAAGTCAAAGGGGAATATTTTTTAAATGTAACTAAAAGTTCATTTCGCCGTACTATTGTACGAACTCCCAAGGATAAATAGTAGTGAAAAAAATTTAAAATAGCTCCCACTTTCCGGGCAGGCGTGATAAACACTAACTAAACTACCTCGCTATGATTACCATACATGGGCTGGAGTCCGAGGTGTAGTCATGGGGGTGGTCTTGGGGGTCCCCCACCCCCTTTGAGAACAGAGTCAACAATAAGCGGAAACATGCGAGAGGATGGCCTCTTGCAAATATGCCATACAAACATCTCTGGAGATTCGCAGGGTGTAAATGTCTAAATAAATTGTCTCTATTTTCGTAAGATTTTGGGAGGAAGTATTACTTCCCCTGGATTGCAGGCAACGTTGTGTTTACTCCATGGCTCTAAACTAAATTCTGGCTGCGCCCCTGGTTAGAGTCCCAATATTTCGCTATTCTTCGTTTCTCTTTTATCCTTTCTTTTAACATGCACGTCTTCTCGAGCTATTCCGTCATCCTTAATGTATATAAAATATAAGTACGTTCGGCTCCAGCTTTTTAAGGAATAAGATCGAGCTTCGAGCCAAAATTTGCATTTGCAACACATTTGGTAGCGCAAAAGAATCCTCAATCGCTTTAAAATAACTCATTAAACAAAGTGAAAATGATAATATTGTATGTTTAACTAGGTTTCCAGATTTTATTAAATTGAGAATATGAGCAGTAAGATTAATCTGTCGAATACAAATCTGATGGAACTATATCTATACCTATAAATATACATTCTTTTTTTTACCGTGGATATCAGGATCGTCGAATGATTCCTTGAAATCTGCTAAAATAATGCCTTAAAAACTGCAAGTATGAATTAAACCTATTACATTTTCTTACGGCAGATTGATTTCTCCCGCTCCAAAAATTTACCGGATGGTGAACTTGAAGCAGCAGCTAAAAGAACCATATAACTTCTTTTGGTATCACTCTTCCTGCACTTATTTCAAGTAACATAGAAAAGATAGATAAAACAACACGAGTTGATGTATATAAACGCAATATCTGGGAGATGATGATGACAGGAGTAGCAGTAATCTTAGATAAAGGTCGCAGAAAAAAATGTGAGCGGGCACGTGGCAAGAAGAAACGACAACCGCTGAACATTAGCAGTTCTCTACTAAACACCAAATGATGAATGAATGAATAAACTCTTAATAAGGCGAGGTTAGGCCAAGTTAGCCTCTCTTCCACCTAACTTCAATGGTCAACCCATACGTTAAATTTAATATTTAAAGCTAAAAGAAAAAAATGCAACAGAATCACATAAAGATTTGAGTTTGTGAGGAAAGATCTTCTCGACTGAAGGTTGAAGATGACCCCACTGTGCGGGAAAACACAGAGAAGGTGGGGAAAATCGCGATAACACAGAGTGCATAAGGTAAAGGAAGACAACAAATTATGTGAAGAGGCCAAGAGGAAGACCAAAATAGAGATGGAACAGATACATCACCAAGTACTTAGCAGTAACATGACAAGAAGAAGCTCAAACTTTGAATAGCTTTTCGTTCACTCACTCAATCCTACACTCCAACCTCATCAGGTTTCCAGTGATTTATCGCAGTATTCAAAGAACCTGCGAGTGAATACTACCGTAAACTTAATTCCTTTAATGCCTCATGTTTACTTCAAGTAAAATATATGGGTCAAAGTGCGGGGAAGTAAATTACAAGATTCAAAGTGGGTTCAGGCAAACTTTAATTGCGCTCCACTAAAGTGGTACAAAGCACAATGGAGACAAGGTAGAATTACCTTAGAGGATTTCTAACAATTCACTAAAGGCATGGGGAGAATTTCCGCATAAGCATGAGAACCAACTCATGAATTTTGATCTTTACAGTTAGCGTTTGCGCACCTCTCATTACTTCCTTTCCGTCAAATTAAGAGTAGTTTTATTTCATTCAGGCATTTCCTACTAAACCTCATGAAATGAAAAAAATTACATACGTTTCGATTCTTTTCTACTAGCTTCATCATACATCTTTGTTAGGATCTTCAGAAATAAATACTTGATCCCAATAAAATGAAGATTTTGTGAGTTTGAAGATACGTACATAAAGTAAAACATCGAGTTGCGAGTGTTTTGTAAGACGAGCGAAATTTTTTAATAAATTTTAATTTTATTTACGAGCGAGGTTTTGTAACACGAGCAATACATGGAGTATGCATACGCTGTATTGTCTGCTGAACGTCACGTGATCAGTACTTCCCTAATAATCATGCATCTATATAATGTTTATGAATATTTCTATATTTTGGAACGAATCATGGTCATCTGAGTTACCATAATTTCTTTTGGGGAAATGGAAAGAATAAAACAGAATGCGTCTTTATCCAGGGCGATATTGAGTCTAAAAAGTCTCCTCTTACATAAAACCCTTGGTTTTATGTAAGGTAATTGTAATAGTAATGAGGGTAATTTTAAGAGTGGGCAAAGAAAGAGAGAAAAAATAGCAATAAATATAGAAAAGGAAGGAAATACAGAGTGGATGAAAAAAAACCTAAGTCCCGTATACACTTAGGAAAAAATGTCCACTACTAGAAAACATCCGCAGGAAGAGGGCGTGAAAAACCTTCGAAATCTACATATAGCTAAATTTAAATTAGAAGAAAATTATTTTCTGTAACTTGATAAGAAAACATTAAAAAAGGAAAAAAGCGTACAATGGTGTGGCAAAGTTTCCATACCAGAAGACATTGAACACTGAAAAAATAAATGGGAACAATAAAAACATAGAAGTTAAAAATCGCTTTGATATAAGAGTGCTTCGGATTACGAGCAGGTTACCGGAACGAATTATCACAACTCATCTTGAAAGATCCCATCTCATCTTGAAACAAAAATCTCCGTTCTTCTTTGGAAAATTCATAAAACCGATAAGTTCTGGAAATTCCAGGTTGAATAAGAAACGCAAGTCCAACTAATTTAACAAAAAAAATCTTCTCTAGCAGGATTTTATGGAATTCCATTATGAAATGAAACAACAAATATACCTTTTGCTTTTCCAAAAATATATTTGCCTTTGCTATCAACGGTTTCGGACTTTCAGTTCATCGCCAGGCTTAAGTAATTATGAAGCCTGACAATGAACTGAAAGTTCGAACCCGTTAATCTTAACAATTTCCTAAGCATGACGATGAACTGAAAGTTCGAAACCATTGGTAGCAAAGCCAAATATATTTTTGGAAAAGCAAAAGGTAAATTTATAATTACATTTCTAACGAAAAACTTATTACGGAAAACCAATAAGTTACTCCTCGTTCGGTGATATCCACGAATCTCCTCTCATAATCCCCTTAAGATTATCCTATTTAAAGGAATATAGAAAATCCATGTTTCGCTGACGATTGATCCAACTAAACTTCGGATACTTCGATCCTAGAGACGGATACCCCACCACCTGGCGGGGAAACCTAGAACTAAAACCATGCACTATTCACCGCCGTGAAGCACGAGACGTTATCCATCCAACGTGGGCATACTCCGATATATCCAACGTCAGAAACATTCAACACAGTTCGGAATAACTGCATGAGAATCCTCCGCGACTATTCGCTGCGGTAATACGGAGAAATCCGGATTGAAACGTGTAAATGCATCATAACATCACGCCGATAACGAGGTCGACCGACCGGCTAAAAAAGAGTCACGAGTGCTCCGTGACCACGTACCCACACCCTCCCCGACCGCCTCCTCGGCTGCTGCCTCCCAGACGTCTTTAAATCCGAAAATAGGCCACCGATTGCAGGGATAAATGCAAGGTCGACAAGTCTTGCTCCGTGAACGGCCGTGAGGAGAGGGGAGGAGGGAGATCGAGGTAGGGAGGTAAAAAGATAGAGTGACAATTACCATTCGTGGGATTCCGCGGATGGCAAAGACAATTCGCTCCCGTTGCAATCTTTTATCCCGAGGGTTCGTGTTACGGAGAGGTGACTTATCACTCGTCGCCAAGGGCTCGTTATATCCGCGGTGTACCGTCTTTTTCTGACTTACATGTAACAGCGTTGAAACGGATCGGATGCCTTCGGACCGTTCACGAACCGCGCTCGGATCCAATCGAAAGCGGGCTGACGGGACCGAAATCCGAAGTCGAAAAAGACGTTATTTTTGGCGAAGCGAGAACCGAACCGGAAAAAACAAAATTTCTGAACCGGTACTGAAACCGGAAAGCGCTATTTCTCCGTTACGATTTTTGTTCCCATTCTCGTCAAGGATTTGGGAAGTTATATTTAAAAACCATATGCAACAATGACTCACCACTTACCAATTAAAATATAATTCTCATCACTGAACTTATTCTACGATTGCTCCCATTACATCAATAGTTTTATCGCGAGCGAGAACCGAACCGGAAAATATAAAATCTTTCAACCGTAACTGAAACCGGAAAACCGACATTTCCGTTAAGATTTTTGGTTCACATGCTCATCAAGGATTCAGAATTTATAATAAATATTATATTAAGTAATAATTTAAAATTAATATGTGGAGNGAAACTACATCTTTTAAAATTAATATGTGGAGGCTGTACTTGGTGGAACGCCATGATAACACTAAGGCAAAGAAAAACTTTGTAAGTTCCACAACCGATTTCGACCTGATGATGACCAGCCTTGGTCGAAACCGGTCGGAATTAAAACAAAGTTGTGGAATTTACAAAGTTTTTCTTTGCCTTACTGTTAAGTAATAATTCATTGCTATTCAATAATTAAGTAATAAGTATACACCACGGCGACTAACCACTTACTAGTTAACATTTTGACTTTACAACCGAATTTATTCTGTGATTATTCCTATAACATCAATAGTTTTATACTAAAATTTAACTAAAAGAATTTCTACATGTGGGTTACGCATAATATAAATCTTGCACAAAGGAAGGAGTAAAAACCGCTTCGACTAGATAGACTGTTGCTGCTGGAAGAATCAGGAGCAGAACCGAAACCCGGCGTTTTCATTGTACTGGAGGGAAAACCGGAACGGAAATAATTCCGGTTCGAAGCCCTGGACCGAAGCACCAAATTGATATCGCTAAAGGAAGGAACTCTTGCTCGAACTGAAAATAGGGGAGAATTTAGTAGCCCTATAGCCCATTGCCTAAGTTACCGTATATTTCTACTAAAGAATTGGTTCAATTCAACGACCGGAACCTCGATTAATTTTATGTAACGCAGAGGCGCGTGATACAGTCCGCAAAATCAGCATTTACCCAGGGCCCCGATTCCGAGGGGTTCCAAATAAGTTCCAAATCATTATCACCGCTATTAAAGGGAATAAAATGAAATTAATCGTACAATACATTGTCAAACCACAAAATACCGAAATTTTCCTACTTAATGATGAGGTTCTCTTAGAAGAATTTCTTAGGTTTGAGTATAATGTTTATAAAATGAGGATGCAATTATGGTCACGTAATGAGGAAAAATGCTATAAAATGAATCATTTACTCAAGACACAGCGTTACGATTGAGCTATATGAAATTTTAAATCCGAAATTCGCTCAAATGCAATATGAGGCAGACTTACTTCTGGCTTTTCTTCATCCATTCTCTCTCTTCCTAACTTCCTAATTTCAGCCATCAATTTTCACTACAAAATCAATTAAATGTTAAAGCCAATTGCGTAACTGTACCTTCAAATTAAATCCAATTAGCATTAGAAAAACCTTTTACTTATATTTCCTAATTTTCGAGCGAAAAATTTTAAAACATCCAATTTAATTTTACGTCATTTGCTCAAAAGCTTGGCTGCCATCCTATCTCTAGATCAGCCTCCCACTTCGTATTTAAGTTCAATTCCGTAAACGCTTACTTTGAAAATAATATTTAAATTCGCCCAGAAGCTTCAGCTCCTTAGAGAACTCGGGATTCAAAGATAGAGAAAAAACCGAAGAAAGGTCCAACTCTTCTCCCTCTAATATCAAAGGGTCTTGGGAGAAATATTTTCGCCAGTTTAAGATGGAGTCTGCGGAGGCTCTATTTCTCACATGGCCCTCTTTCATTCCTCTACACGCCTTCCTCATATCGTCTTGGGCTTCCGCAAAGGAGAGGAAAAGGAGACGCCAAACGGGTGCGTGCGCACGCATTTTGGATATTGCCCGTCTTGCTGGCGAAAGGGTGCTTGGGAATCACGAAACGCTGAGTCGGAGAGAAAAATACATAAGAGAGCGCACGTGGAGCAAAAATATGGAGGGGAGGAGGAGATAAATGAAGAGAGAATGAGGGAGTTCGAGATGAGGAAAATCCTTGGAGATGGCTGGATATGAGTTGGAATATAGAGCAAAGGGAACGAGGAGCGGAAATTAGAAGGGAGATGAAAGTGGAAGAGGACACAAGGCTGTAGAAGGGAGACGAATATGACGAAGAATGGCGCTGCTGTTACAATTGATATAAATATCGTCATATATATATAAAGCAAATGTCTGAGCGTCCGTCCGTTTGCCGTCCCCCTATTTATCTCAGAGACAAACCACATTGTGTTCCTACAATGCTGAAACCCAGGAAAACTATTCTCATCTCTGTAAAGGCCCGGGTTCGAATCCAGGAGCCCATAATACGCATAAGAGATGAACGTAAAGTACGTTTTCATGCCTCGGAGTGGTTGTTTCTTTTATAAAATTAAATTAGAAACTATGGTTCTACGAAATTGAGACAATTGTCACAAGAAAGGAAAATGATCATAGATTCTTATTTTAGTCGTGAAACGTTCATATGAATTCGAAATTGCGAGAACTTTGATAAAATACACGGAAAATTCGTAATTTTTTTCGGAAATAAATAACTCATCCCTTCGACGACTAAGTTGAATGTTGATTTCATCAATTATCCTATATAAGTACACGGGGATCAACAGTTCTTATATTTTGTATATGTGTCGTTTTTTAAAGAGAATATCTCGAGGTGGGGCATCAAAGAAATCCCCGCTCCTAGGGTCTTTAATAAAACTCGACCCTGTCCAGGGGCGGATTTCAGCTATCACAGGCCCTAGGTTCAAAGATCAGCTCGAGAACCCTACGCGGAACGATGAGTAAAAAATAGAATTTTCTCAAAAAACCGCAAATATACATCCCATTGAAATCTTATTCGCTTTACTACGGCAAGAATAAAACAAACAAGTTTTCACCTACACCTACATGAATGTCCTGCAAGTTGCCTTTCCGTGTAGACACCTAGCGCTCGAGTTCCTTCTCTAGTTAGTTTTGAATTACAATTCATAGTGCTTTTATGAATTGAGGTGAATGATGGATAGACGTTTTTACATTATAAAGTGACACAATATATGTGTTTTCATCTATAAACAAATTATGCAGACTTACTCAAACATATAACACTCTCCATTTTTTGTCAGAACATTTAAGTCCCATAAAGAGGCAGAGAATGTTTCCTATCCGATTTGGCCGGATTTTGTGTAAAGACATTCTGAAGGAACAAGTAAAATTTTGTAATATCCACAAGAGGTCTTATTACGGCCGGTTTCGGCTACAAAGCCATCACATCTTTGACCTGATGATGGCGTTGTAGCCGAAACCGATTGTAATAAAACATATTGTGGATATTGCAAAGTTTTGCTCATTCCTTCAGCAAAGAAATTCTTAATGAGGCAATTCCATAATTTACGAATATTTCATATTCTGAATAACAGCAGCAAAACTCGCAAAGAACTTATTTGCATTTACGCAAAGATTTTTTAAAAATGCTTAAACGAATGAAATATAACGACATCAACCTGTTCCCATCACTGGTGGTATGCGTATCACAGATTGGAAAAAAATTTGAACAATATTTATCAAGGATAAAGGAAAGGAATGTAACTTAGTAGGTTGAAAACCTACGAAAATCCCAAAGGAATAACAAGTGTGAAAAATAGCGACACGACTGGGACTCGAACCCAGGTCTCCCACTTTCCGTGAAAGAATACCTGCCCGGAAAGTGGGAGACCTGGGTTCGAGTCCCAGTCGTGTCGCTATTTTTCACACTTGTTATTCCTTTAATATTCATCAATATTACCTCTTTTTCCAAAAAGAATTAACGCAAGTTCTCTTCAATCCCTAAAATAGGGATGTCAATGAACTTTCTGGTCATGAGGAATTTTTGACTCTCTTTAAACGTAATCAGAAAGAAAGCTTATTCAATATTTAAATAACGTTCATTATTTGTCTCTTACATTGATACTGTGCTCAACTCTACTTAATTGTCTACAGGTTTATATGTTCTCCTTTGATTTCTTGTGTGATGTGTGTAGTTGATTATAGTATGTATAATTCCTGTATATTCTAAAAAAAATATTATAATCATCAATGGCAGAAAATATGATTGATAAAAATAGAAGAATATTTTAAATATTTAATTACGAACCATCTTTAAACGAAACACATAATCGAAAATGGAGCCAACTTGAATTGTACCCTTTGAATAATATGTTACCTAGGATATTACGCCATACCACCCAGTTGCGAATCACTGAACACTACTATGAAGAAACTTATTAGGTTCTTCGAGAGATTTCGAAGCATCATTTCATGTCATATGAGTAAAAGAAAACTGGTAATCTGGTAAGGTTACCCGAGGTGAGCTTTTTCGGAATGGAGAGAAGATGGAGAAATCGGAAGAAATGAGAGTAAGAGTTGAGTTAGGTCCGTGGCGGGAGGAATGGGAAAATCCCCAGTCAGGTTTAGCAAAGTGGGAGATGTAGAAACCGCGCTCGCTGGCGGTGTAGCAACCGAGAGAGGACAATCTTTCGAATGAAGTTTCCAAGAAAAGATGAAGAGAAGGAAAGGGAGGATTCACGTAGCGAAGATCAAAACGGATCCATTGTCACTCAGTTGAATAATAGATAAAACGCTGCCACGAAAACGTCCGTTTTGACGGAGTTGCTGCTTTGAGGAAAACTCTCTCTGTCCTCCGGGGGAATTCCCAGAAGGAATCGTTTCCCAACCTATGCTCCAAAATGGTGACCAACAAACCGAACTCGATAACCCGATCTAAATCACATTCATTTTGCAAACCAAAACCTGAAAGAGAATTCTATTTATACCTGGAACCCAAAACCCGAACCTGACCTGGTTTTAAAATGGGTCCATAAATCTTCTAGGCGCAGGGGAAAAAGGAAATATTTTCGACGAAAAACATCCCATCTCCACTCTGGAGGGGAGGATATGTAAATATTTCGCTGGGGTTTTAGAGCGAATTAAATTTTTGTGCCCTTTGTATTTCGCAACTCTGGCTACTTTACCGAATTACGAAAATTTTGCGATATCCTAAAAGCGTGATGCGAGGAGGGCTAACGAGTTGGTCAAGTGATGGTGAAAACAGAGTTATGAAAACATCATTCACGGACGAGAAATGGGGAGTTATAGTGAAGCAAAAAATGGCCTAAGATACCAAATTTTTGAGAGACAAAATTACCTGCAGAAAGGTGGAAGAATAAAGGTCATTTTGCAACTTAGTAATGAGAGAAATTTATCTAAGATGGCATGGGAAAAGATACAGAAACTTCAGCCTCCTATAGTCATGTATTCCAAACTGTGAGTCGTACCACAATGGTGGCGAGAGGTGAGAAATGCGCCACCAAGAAGTTGACTGTAGTGCCGATATGAGTGTGGCGCGAAAAGTATTAATTTCTTTCCCAAAATTCTCCCTAAGTTGGCGTAAATGTGGAAAACTTCGCCACAAAGTTATTGATGCTTGCAAATTTAATCAGTTTTGTACCAATATTGATCATTTAACAGTTGAGCTACTGTAATGGTTGCGTATAATTAAAAAATAAATAGTTATTCCTAAGTTGAGTAGAAGATGTACGAGTAAAAATTCTCCTAGTAGAAGTACTTTTGAAAGTACTTTAAATTGTATAAATTTTCTACTGGTTAAAACAATACAGGCAATATATGACGCTGATGATAAAGCCATTATTGTTGCAAAATTTCATGATTTATTTAATGGAGCTGGTTGTTTCAGAGAAGAATACACCATAAAAGTAAAAGAGGGTTCAGAACCATTTTAACTTCCCTATTCTTCCAAAGGTCCTCTCACCATATCTTGATGAATGAAATATTTTTCATTTGTCTTTTGGTACGGGATAGAAAAAAATATATCTTTTATGTACTTTTGTCTCAGTCTTCTTCATGGCTGTGATGGTACGAAAGCTACTGAGGTAAGAGTTATATTGAATAATGGCATTGATTAAGATTCCTCCGTATGCAATGTTACGAAAAGTGTTACTCGTAGAGTCTTTATGCTTCACTAACGAGGGCTTGTTCTGCTTATAGGATTCTGGCTCAGTGAGGAAAGAAATGGCAAACTACCACACTCCTCATCTTGCTTGGTAAGCCCCATTTCCCTTTCCTAGCTCTTCGTAGCTGATGGTGGCGGGGATGAGGTTCCAACCGGCCTTCGGGCTGAATACTTCATTGACATATTCCTCCAGTAGCTTACAAAACGGAAATTTCGCTTACGGGATAAGAGCTTGCCACCGGAAAATTAAAACATAACAATTGTGTTCGTGTTCATACAATGATTATCAAAGTGATTCTGACGTGTTTTCTAGAATTATGATTTGCTGGTGAATATACTGCTGCGAAGAAGCAGTTGAACGTTTTTCACAGCGATGACGGAAAAAGAGCGATAAAGAACATTCCTGAAGTATCGCTTTACCCAAAACTACCGCGTTTTATTCGCGAAATTTTAATGAAAAGGAGACTTCGGAGCGAAACGCGCAAAGGACAGTGTTGTACGGAAGCCAGATCCAGACCGTGTTGAGCGAAGGGCAGGGTGGCGATGGAGGTGCTTTGGATTTAGAAATGCTGGACCGGTTCTCGGGAGAATTCGGGTGGGGGAGGAAGGAGGTTTAGCAACGAGGTGCAGTAGCGGGCAATAAAAAAGTGACCGGAGAAAAAGTGACAGAACTTTTCAGAGGAGGGATTTCAGCAGAATATTGGGCCGGTTTTTAAGGATTCGAGCGAAATGTTATCGGTTGATGCCACATCACTGCAGTAAACAGGTGAGGAAACACGATGTAAAGTTGCATTACAACAACAATCTTCGGATTGTTTCGTATTTAATGGACACGTATACTAAGTAATTCCGTTAAAAATGTCACGATGCCCAAAGTGGGAGAAATTACAAATATTTACGCCAATGAAGCAACATATTCCGAATTTTTTCTTAGAAATTAGTTATCATTATGGCCAATCATCATTACTATGAACTTAGAAGTTGCAATTAAAACTTAGAAGGCCAAATCACTCGTGTTACTCAGCCTATCGAATAACATTGTGCCTTAAAGAGGTCTACCAACGCATAAGCAATATTTTGGTACACAAAGCTAGTCTTTCACCAGACATTTTTAATTAGAACACGTCTAGATATTATTTCAGTGAAGCAAATTTCGTCGGTAAATTTACCCATAAATAAAACATACCGAAACTAAGGTCCTAAGCGATTTAAACAAAAAATTACGGAAATATCTGCATTTAGACGGGCCGAATGCTAATATACGTCTTTTTCGGCATCGTTAATGCACTTAACCGCCAGGTTTGGCATATTAAAGAGGTTTTCAGAGCCATGGAGTAAAAACTGCATTGCCTCCGATCTAGGGGCAGGAATATTTTCTCCCCCAAAATATAATCAAACTGTAAACTGCTTGATACGTATTAACATGTTTGCTCTGCGAGTCTCTAGCGGCGTTCGAATGCCCTACATGTGAGATGCCATAATTTCGCATACTTTCCTTCATCGTTGGCTTCTCATGTCGGTGGAGGGTCGAACCCCCAAAACAATCCCCATGGCTACGCCTCTGCTGACCACAGACATTTTTAAAACATATACTACCGTTGGGTCGAGTTCCGACTCCCTGTATCTCAAAGCAGCGTTTTTAACGCGAAAAATGTTAATTTAACACCAAATTACGTTCATGAACCTCCGCATTTAGGTAATAACTAACACGAGGAGGCATCGTCGTGTCGCCGTCGAGATGACTTCAAATGCAGCCGGCAAATTCTCGCGCTTCGCGTAATCGCGACGTAAAATGACAGAGATCACCCCCCTTATCCTCATACCGTCATGCACGAGGTTAAAATTTTGGCACGGGTAATGAAAAAGTCCCCACGTTTTCTCGTAACCTTGATGGTTCCCTTTTCGTGGAACTATTTTTTTTCTGGAGGGTGGCTACACGCAACTTGGGGAGAAAAACCCGTTTTTGGAAGACGCTCTTCGAAATGTCGTGAATGTTGAAGCTCGCATATCCAAAGAGCCCTTCAAGGAGAACTCAGGAGATTTTGCATTTATAAACTGCCACATTTTAAGATACGCTTTCGTCGTCATAAGCGATCAGCCCTAAGGCGCATACAGTGCCTTGTCCAAATTGTTGCTTCTATATACTAGAAAGATGTCTCTTAATTTCAAGAGTCGTTGGCAAAACGGTATTTTCCTACGGCCCCGATTCCAAGGGGCACGAAATTAATTCCAAATTATATCGATATCCGAAGACGTGACTGTGGAAAGAGATTGCAGAATTAAAGAAACTTCGTACTTTTCCACAGGGTCTTAAGAATAATAACTCGTCTTTATTCATGGGCGAGATTGAGACTAATTAGTCTCTTCTTACATTTAACCCTTAGTCATTACAGGTGGAAAGACAGAGGTACTGGGAGTTGAACTAAAAAAAAGTAATAAAAGAAGGAACTATTGTGTGGGTTGTTAAAAAAACCTAATTCTGCACTTAGGAAAAAAATAATAAAACCCTGCAGGAAAACACTAACGTGAAGGGAGGCGTGAAAAACCTGCGACAATTTTGACAGGAGAAGGTAAAATAAGTAAAGGAAAAGTGTCAGGAACAAAGCTGAAAAAGAAGTAGACAAAAACAAATGCTATATTCTTACAAAAATTCGTATTAGTAAGTAATATATAATAATTGAATATTAAAAGGAATAAGAAAATACCGAATAAAGATGAAATATTGGAATAATAAAAATTATGAATAATAAACTGACGAAAACAACAATTCACATAATACAAAGTAGACGTAAGCACCCTTACGAAACTGGTAAATATTAAAGTCCCTGTGGTAAAGTACGAAGTTTCTTTTATTCTGCCTTAATTCCATATCATCATCACGGTTCTTAAGGGAATAAAATACAATTATTCATAGCATAACGTCTTACTATAGGATTCGATATAAAATTAAATTAATACATCCAAGCGTGAATTCGCGGAATTCATATTGAAAGAAAGAGTACTTCGTAATTTCTAGACTTTTATTTGACTGGTTTCGTCCACGAGTTGACATCTCCAGGTTAAGATTATTAATCTTCATGTGAAGATTTAGTCAAATGAAAATCTGCTGTGGTACACGGAAAAGAGTAATGGTAACCTTGCACGTTAAGGCGTGAACTTAGAAAAAATCCAAAGGAAGATTCCAGGTTCCTGATCTTAATTCGTGTCCGTTTTCCCTGGAATATGTGGTAATTACGAATTATACTTTTTTCAATACGAGATTCGGTATAAGGTAAAAACTGTGAAAGCACAAAATACCGACACTTTACTGCATAATGAAAATTCTCTCTTGGAAGAGTGATTCGATAAAATCAATTCTGTTTATGTGCTACGTTTATAAATTTGAGGATGTAATTATGGTCACGTAATGAGGAACGAAAGCTCTCAAATGAGTCATTAACTCCGAGCTAAGTTTGCCATACGATTTAACCACAGATATGTTATCTTTAATTGCATTAGTGTTCAACCCTCTGGTAAAATAATGGCATTAGTCGTAAAATACTCTATCTAACGCTATTTCTTTTAGCACCTGATAAGTGGCATTCTTATCTCGTACACAATCGGCCCATTCTGATTTAAAAGCTATTTTTTCTCCCAATCGTTATAATTATGTCTCCGTGCAAATTAGAGAGATTTTAGTGCTTCGCTATTTATGTTAATCGAATAAATATTTCTTCGACTAGAGCAACTTGATTGCATGAGTAAGGCTTTAAAGGAGGCTCTACCTTTTCTTGTACACGACACACGCCAAAAGGGGGCTTGTAGGGTATTGATGTAGATGTAGTTTTACACGATCCGTTACTGATAATTCATAAATTATTGCAATGGCGGAAGAAAGTTGAGAAAGATGCAGGAAAATAACGCGAAACGTTCACAAATTTGAGAAAGGAAGAACTAGGAGTTCGTTCGTTGAATTATTGAAACCTGTTATTATTTTACCCCTAAAGAATGTATCCACCATAAGAAGAAAACCAAGAAGGGAAGTTGTGCAAAGGTATGAAAGTAGCTTTAATTAAATATTTCCCAGATAAAAAAAGAACCACGATATATAACAGAATTGAGCGATTTATTGTCCGAGCTTGGGATGGTAGTAAAAAAGTTCATAAATATAGCACTAAAGCAAAAATAATGATACTTATAGCAGCAAGGTATCTGGACCGAGTGAGTCGACATCACTTGCAATAGTTTGACTAGAAGAAAAAAAGAAAATACAATGCCTCACTAATCAGATTTATTTAATTTGATTATTCTAACCAAAGTTTATTTACATTACTGAGTAAATTTCAGTACTGAGGACAGTACTGAGTCTAAGCTCGGAGCATACGATTATAAGAATATTTTCAACGACGTCTTCCCAATTTTTCCGGCAGAGAACTTCATCACTAACAATTTTGCTCCCATATGTTCCTCCCTTTCCACGTTTAATTAGATAATCTTTCTTTATAACACATCTCTCCAACCTGATTTATATAATAACTTCAAATATACTTTAAAATAATTGCATGATAATCGTAACCGTAGCAAAATGTCCTAATGGCACAGATTTACTGAAGAATGTACTTGTGGGTAGATTGCGAGGGAAAAGACAGGGGAAGGCAAAGGCAAAAGATGTTAGATGACATAAAGGGTGGGGTGAGTTACCAGGAAAAGATGGAAAGGGTTTTGAATAGGGAATATTAGGGCACATGGACCTACCGAAAGGTAAAACACTTAAGTAAGCACCTTTTTAAAAACCTGAAATTTTGAAAATATCACCGATCTTTGTCTAACGTAGTCCAACCTGATCACCCAAGGCCTGTTGTTGAAGGAGATACGGGTGCAAATTTCCATTGGGCCCCTTTCTCCACTTTCTCTGCCAATGAGACGAGTTATTCTTCATTAATACAGCGTGATGACTGACATAAGTAAACTCCTTGCTGGTTTACATTCTATCACATAAAAACGTTAGTTTCTAACAATGGGGCTCCATCAAACTGGGGGCCCAGATGCTAGGCATCCACGGAGTCCTATCCTAGACCGACCCTACTCATACCAATTCACATCTTCATAGATAAAAATCCCTTTCATCTCACAAAAGTTAGAGATTCAGCCAAAACTCATCCATTCACAAAATACATAATTACTAACGACGACAAAAACGTCTCTCGAATGTAAAAACGGCTCCACCTGCTCCAGTTTTGCGTCATGCATCGTTAACTTCGGTCTAACCATTGTACCTCCCGTAATATCTTTAATTTCTTTCCCGAGTTAATCTTCGAGCCCAAATCCATTGTTTAGCGGGGCATTTTTCGTGTACGGCGCACGAAAATAATCGAGAAAAGAAAAAAAATTCGGCGAAATAAAAAATACTCGTTTGGGCTCCTTTGCCATGTGTTTTTTTTCGTCTGACCGAGAGCCGAAGGAATTCTTCCAGATTTCTTAAACGGAGCTATTTTTAAAACGGCATGTTCGATTCCTACTATCTTTTGGCCTTCGGAGAGAGAGGGAGAAAAGAAAGAGCGTGCGAATATCTTTCTTGGTTCGTAGCCCTCCATGAGAAGAACATTTTACAAACGATAATTATTTCTTCGGGAACTGCACAGTCATTCATGCTGTGGGGTTTATTCTTAGCACAGTAACTTAAGGAATCGAAAAGATTCCGCTACCTTCCTACTTACGGAATAGCAGGGCAGAGCATTTCGCTAGGACTCCGAGGATAAAACTTACTAATGGTGGAATTTCATTCAATGAAATATATTGGAGTTGCCTTCACGAATAACTGTTTGTACATCCGTAATAAACGCGAACGATCCTCGTGGGCACAAGAAACTCTGCTTCCTAAATAGATTAGGCTTTAGGAGCTAATAACCTCTCGAACGATTTTACTTTGCGTTACTCAGGTCTCCTAGTATGTCTTAATTGTGAATGGGATCCTGAAAACGTGTTTTATTCAGGAATCAGAAAAGGTGCAGCGAAAGGCAATACGTTCTGTTAAGAATTGTCACGGCAAACGGCAGGCGTTACACATATGGTTCATGACGCAGGATGGGTACCTTCTTGAGAAATAGCAGGAGATTTAACGAAAATGAATAAAATTAGGAGACATACACCTTTATTAAGTTCGCTGTAGGATGAAACGATGTCAAGCAATGATTTGAGAACAAGGTGGTCTGTGGAAAAGAAAGGAAACAATAATTTATTCACCATCATAATGGAATATTCTCATTCATAATGGAAGGCTCTAAATCATCCATAGGATTATAACTTTTCAGGAAAGGCGATACGAGTCGTAAAAAAATCTTACGACACATAAGTGCAAAGGTGGAAGAAAGTTCAGAAAGATACACTAAAATAACACGAAAATGTTTCAGGATGCAGGATGGGAATCTATAGAAGATATCAAATTTAAACAAATGTTTAATCTATAACTACAATAACTCTGTAAGGGAGCCGTTTCTGTAGATTAAATAAAATTTCAAAAAGTGGTAGATACGGTAATTAGAAGTGATGCTGAGTCCAAAACACCTAAAAATAAATATTTCTGTCTGTCTGTCGGTCGGTTATCGCATCACGCAAACTATCCAACCGATTTTGATGACATTTTACAGGGTGATAATATATGTCCTGAATTAACACATAAGCTACTTCTTATCCCGACTTTTTATCTCACATCATAGGGATATAATTTTACAGCGATGCGATGCGTTCCGTAAAAAGTTGTTACGACACATAAGTGTATTGGCGGAAGAAAGTTGAAAAAAGGTGTAGAAAAGTAACACGAAAATGTTTCTGGGTGCTGAATAGGAATCTCTAGAAGATATAAGATTTAAACAAATACTTAATTTATTAAATACATTCCGAGAAAGTAAAATTTTCGAAAATTAACCTAATATTAAGCGCCCTCCTTGGGATGGGAAAGAGAGAATATTTAAGCAAACAATTTACGTAACATATTCAGAGAAAGTGCATTCTTCGAAGATCTAGATGTTGTTACGCGTTCTCTTTGTTACGTAGGCAGCTGTGATACTGAGAGAAAAACCAGAGATGAAGCTAGAACAAGTCGTTTAAAAAATTAATTTTTTCTACTAACGACACGCGAAAGTAATCAATTAGGGTGCGCTTGCAGGGTATTTATGTAGATGTAGAATTTATTATGAATATGAAACAAAATTTGACACAGTCCAAAAATAAATTTGTTAATTTAAAATTACATACATTACACATTTAAAATTATCTGTGGACTTTCTCAAATTTTGATTCTTGATATTCAATAAATTATGGAGATTTTCCGCCAAATATCGATTTATATGTTTCGTCGGATGTAGAATGTCTATCAGAGATCGTCTAACACGATCGTACGTTAGCGATACAACTGGCGTGCCCAGAAGGCGAATTTCTGAAGAGAAATTACTGCAGAGGCTATAGATAAGGTGAATGAGGATTCTATATAATAAACATATTGATGCTAAGAGGCATAATGAAAGTCTGTGGCACTCTATAAATTTAAACTCCACAGAGGAAACAGTTTAGGCTGCAGAAAAATTCAACTAGAACTAATTTAAAACAATCAAAGGTCTAAAATTCTGCATCAACCCTAAGAGTACTTTATATGCCTTATTAAAGGAATTTCACGATTAAAAATCTAGAAAATATCCAAAGACGGAGTTTTTCATAGCAATGCTCATCAAGTTTCGTTTCAAAGGACGCTGATAAGGATGATAACATAGAGATTATTATTTTGTGATAAATAACCAGCAATCGTGCAGACACTGAAACTTTCCTTGTATAGAAATTAAAAACAGTTTAACATGCGTAAGTTCGCCTATCACAACTCGCCAATATGGTGACTTAGTAGGAATGCAGACATTTATATGGATGCATATTCGCAGGGTTAAGGGGAAACCTTCACAGCCAATCACGCGACGAAAATTTAGTCCCGTAATTTGATGCATTATTTCTAACGCTGACAAAACACTCATTTTGGGTAACTTACTTTCAGCTGCCATCCTCAATTAACGTTGGGTCATATTCTTAATGTTGGCACGACATGGTGTTTACTCTCATAAGTAAATTACTTATAAATACATACCCAGAAACGTTATCCATCATAATGTTACATATTCGATTCCTAATCGGGGTATTTTGCGCTAAAATCCAAAATGTTTTATCTCATCTAAAGAATCTAAGGTCCTGTTACAACATATTGATGAATGAAATATTGATCGTTTCTCTTTTGGTACGGGATGGGGAAAAATGCATCTTTTATATACTTCTGTCTCAGACTTCTTCATGGATGTGATGATATAATGGCTATTGAGGTATGAGTTATGCTGAATAATAGAATTAATTTAGGTTTCCCCTTATGCAATATTACGAAAATCGTTACTCGTATAGTTATTGTGCTTCACTAACGTGGGCTTGTTCTGCTTATAGGATTCTGGCTCAGTGAGGAAAGCAAGGGCAAACTACCTCACTCCTCATCTTGCCTAGTAAGCCCCATATCCCTCTCCAAGCTCTTCGTAGCTAATGTTGGAGGGTATGAGGTTCCAACCGGCCTTCGGGCTGAATACTTTACAAAGCGTCGAAGCCCGTTTGGATACCTTTCTAGATGAAACTAGCTGAATCTAAACAAAGAATGTAACCTCAGCACGTTTTCCGATGCATACACTATGCACAAAGAAACGCAGGTGGACCGAGAATCACAAACCTGGGGGCACTCACACGTTGGAATGAATCAAAACTGGGACGCCGGTATCTCGAGCGGAGATGGATTAAACAAAACTCAACGGTGACGCAAGATGGTACACTGGCTAACAACTAATCAGTAATTCTTGGGCATCGTAGCTAACCAAACGTTAAGCGCTTAATAAACCACAGGACATTTCTTTCCAAGACCACCGATGAAAAAGGGTATTTTTTAACCGAACTAGTTTTCGTGCGTGAGAATATGTGATGAACAAATACTTTACAACTGCACGTACGGATGAGAGAAAAGGCAAGTAGAAAAGAGACTGGAGGAGAAAGGGAAAGAGCCATGCTCGCTCTTGGTGACCTATTATTGTATTGATTGGCGAGGCGGGCAGAGAGAGAGAGAGAGAGAGAGAACGAACGAGAGAGAGAATGAGAGAGAACGCCTATGTAGTGAAAGTGAAAGTGAAAATAGAGAGGTACTGGGGAGGACAATGACCGCTGCATTTGAACCCATTTAACAGCCATCTTCACCATAGTTTTTGCATAAACCTTTTCGAGATTTCGGCGAAACGATCATAAAAGAGACACCCGATTTTCCACCGCGAACCCCGCGTTGCAGACACAGAAAACCACAGCACTTGGGGAGGCGAGAATGCGGAGCCCCTGTAGGTTGGCACCGGGTTCACGCACCGAAATCCGAGGGAACCAAAACCGTGCCAATCCGTGAAAAAAGTGTGGGAGTCGAGCCGGTGAAGGACCTGGCAAAGACGAACCACGTCACGCCGAAGAATTCACTTTCCGTTCAGCGGCTCCCCCGAGAAACTATTTGGGGGAGGGGAGACATATTCCATCTTCGAAAAACACGCGTTTTCCAACTCACGCATCGCGAAATCACGGGAAAAATAGCACGGGTTCGAGGAATTTACACCGCTCCTCGATCGACCATATCGCAACCTTACCACATTCTTCGCGCACATACATACGTTGGGAATACGACGATATACGTTTCACCTACAGCCTAGTTTGCTAAATATGTAGCCACGTGCATATATACCGCTGGACACATACATTAGTGACAATACAAGATTCACATATACCCACTTCTTGATTTGCTAGATATCTAGCCATACACCACACTTACGCTTCATTTTGTATTTTAGAAAGGGAAAACGAGTTTGGCGAGCCCGTCTCTAGTTGAATGGGTTATAGTTAGGGCTAGGAACGGTGCAATATTAGACTGGGGACCACGCAAATACCGCCCAGAACCTCCCGACGATTCCTCAGCAGCGCTGAAGGAACTACGCCCTCAAGAGAGGCGAGCGCGCTGTGTGGTGTGGATATAAAAACTCACCGACTTCTAGCCATTTTGGACGAGGAGGGGCGGGTGTAGTAGTATGAGTTCTGAGCCGGGGCCAACTCTCCTTGGCTGATTCTGCCTCCTTTCCTCTCCACCCCACTCTTCTTCGCTCTTTACCCTCCTCCTCCTGCCTCCTCCCACCACCCGTCACCAACGCCTCCTCCAACACTCGCCCATCTTCCCTCGCCACCTTCCTCCGTCTACGCGATCGCCCACTGCTTCCCTCCCTCCACCTTCCCCGCCTCCCCCACCTTCTTCGCCTCCTCCACCCTTCCTCCCACCCCCCGCTCCCTGCAGTGTAACGGCGTCTGGTAGGGTAGCGCGCGAGACGTACGAGTAGACGATGGCCGTGGAAGGTCCGCGGGTTTCCTGGCTGAGCCGAGTGCGGCAGCAGCGGTTGCGGGCCGGTATCGCGGTGCGGGTGACGCGGCGATGGAGTCGTCGCCGCACCAGCATAACACCCCCAAGACCTTCTTCTTGGCCTTCCTCCTCTTCCCAGACGGCCGGTAGACCGCGCGAAGACGCGTTGTCTGATGAAGGGTCTGGCCGGAGGGGTCCGGGGGTTGGAGGGTGCAGAAACGGTCGAAAGGGAAAAGGAGACAGTGATTATGGTAGTGGGGGGTGCGGGGGTCGCCGAGTCGGCGCGGGCGAGGAGGCCGCCGGCGGGACAGAAGATCAGGAGGAGGTCGAGGTGAAGAAGAAGTTCGGTGGCGGAGGGAATCATTCATCGAGTGACATGTCAGCCGATTTGGGCGGCGAACGCGGTGCCTCCGACGCGCCAGCCTCCCGCATTCGAAGGCCTTTCCTCCCGGATCGCACCACTTTCGAGGGCGATCTCTTAGGGAGCCACTCCCCTATTTGGGTGCGGGAGCCTCTTCTAGCCCGCTTTAATTTTTTCCGCGCGTGGATGCGAAGGTATGGTAGGACGGCCGGCGGAATATATTGCATCGATCGGGCGCCGTAGGCGGGGGCTTTTTTCCCTCCTTTTTAATCTATCATCTCCGGAGCCGACACCTGCATCTAAGCACTTTTCCCCGGGACATTTAACCTACGCGTAAGCACTGGAAGGCCTCATCTCTCGCTTCAACTCTTTCTCTCCCCTGACCTCATACCTTTGCCCTCCCGTGACCTCCTTCTTCAACTCGCTTTTGCACGTCAAACAAGTACTGCCATCTATCACGCGAGCGATTGGGAAACAAACGAGGATCTGGGCGCGGGGTTTTGTTGTCTTCCCTTTTTTCTTCGCTGCTTAATCTCCTTTTTTCCTCGGCGATCGCGTTTTTGTCGGTGCGCGGTGGCAGTTTCCTCTATCTCGCCCTCCCTTCGCGACAATCGCCCCGGGAGAGGGCAGAGAAGGGGTTGTGGAGGTCTTCGGGGGAGGCGAAAAAAGAGATAGGCGTAGGAGGGGAGGCTCTTCGCCGCACAAAAACACAACACCGCACACCCTGCGACGATCCCCGGCGCGACGAAAAAACCAAAATATTTCCTCCGATATTCAAATGCGCTGCGGTATCACGGCCGTCTGCTCGCCGCTCCTTCCCCCAGCCGCCGAAGGACACAACGACATGCATAAAAAACTTCACCCTCCTTGAAGAAAAAACGGCACTCACTCGCAAGCACACGGGAAAAAACACGCGAAACGTAGGCAGCACTGAGCGACGAAGGGGTTGAAAACGAAACCGGCGTTTTTCCCACTCTTCTTGGTCCTGCCGAGTATATATATATCTATAAATTTCGTAGCACCAAACCGCACTCGTTGGACTCGAAGGTTGTAGGGGACACGTTATGCCATCCCCGATCGTGTGGTACTATTAAAGCTTCATGGATGCGTTGTATTTAGACGGGGACCTTCCTCTCACGGCAAATTCCCGACGCAGGCAGGAGAGACACTGAAGGCGGCGAGGCGGTGTCTGGTGTACAGGATGGCGGCAGAGAGGGGCGGAGAGAGAGAGGGGGAGGGAGAGGAGAGGGGGGTTGGAGGCCCTGTTCGTTACGGGCGGCATGGACGTGAAACTCGTATTGAGCGGGAGTCGTCTGGCCGAGCGGAGCTGTCGCTGACTGCAGCTCCTCTGGCGGCCGAAGGGGGAATCTCCTGTCGCGCGTGCTCAGAGCGGGATTTCAAGAAGTTAATCCTTTCTCTCCCTCCCCTACTTTCCCTCTCTCTGTTTTCCTCCTCTCCACGTCTTTCTCTTTGTCACTCCTCCCACGCCATGCCGGTGTCCGTTTCTTGAGGAACGTGGTGCGGAGGCGCGGGTGTAAGGATGAAAATGTTGGAGTGTGGGTAAATGGCGATGATTATCTGGAAGAATTTCCATAAACGACAGCAAACGAAAAGCTAAATCAGAGAGTTGTTTACAGTAGGTTTAGCCTTAAAATAAAGGCAATCTCGCTTCGTTCTACGCAATACCATGTACGATACGGTATGAGTAATTTGGCCGCTGATGGTTAAAGTATTACAATAAGAAAATATTTTTTAATATTGAAAGATCTGGTGTTTTCCCGGCGTGTTAGATGTAGGAACCGACCGGTCGGTCCGATAGACCGATATCGGCGTAAACCGGCAGGAAACCCGATAGAACTTCCTACATCTTTTAATATTGTTAGTATTAGAATAAGAAAGCTTTACTTTTGATGATTTTTTGATGTTTCCTTATTCTATTGTATGATACACAATTTATCAAGCTCTTCCCTGACGTACCCGAGATATCTAGTGGAAGAGTGTGGTTTACAATCCAGTTACGCCTGAGATTTGTTTATTTATCACTAACAGGAGAAAAATGCGAATTTATAGCGATGACTTAACAAGTATAACAACACAACAGCAACAAAAATAGAATATATCTCGTATTTAGGATTTTCTGCCTTTTGACGATTTTTTACTTTCAAAAAGATACCTAAGTTAAATTTAGATGTATTTCTGAAAGTAAAAAAGGATATCTAGGTTAAATTTAGATATATTTTGGTTGAGGGTATTGAACTTGTCTAGCATGCTTCCTCTTATATACTTTCCCCCTGCCACACGCCGAAAGGCGGCTTGTAGGTTATTGATGTAGATGTAGATGTAGAAAAGATTTGGAAACACTTTTCTGTCTCAATGGCGACATAATTTCAATTCCAATTTAGCTTCAAATTTCAATAGATACGTATCATAAGAGGCACACCTTTTCCATATTCGGTGAACATAGAGGATGATAGGTATAGACCCAAGAGACTAGTGAGACCCTGACACCAAAAGCGAAATAAATTGTCGTTTTAAAAGACGAGTTGATTATATAAGAAGGGGAAAGGGGACGCAGTGCGGCACTTTAATCGATAGCTTCTGATTTTGATTTCAGAAACCTTCCGTTAGCGACTTATCTTTAAATTTATCTGACGACGATGACGACGAATAATTTCACTTCCTTCCGGAAAACTTATGCTCATGGCTCCTGACTCGGGGTCTTATCCATGGTTTTATATCAATCACTTTAAGTTCACTTTCTTTTTGTTGAAGATCACGGGTTAGGGGAGAGCGTCTGGCTCGGATTAAAGTTGGGTATTTAGGTTAGGTTAAATTCATTAACACAGCTTTTGGGCGGCGGTATTTGCTGATAGTAGTTTTGAGGTCGTAATCCCAGATTGTGGAGAATAAAGTATTTTGGATAAGTTTTAACTTCGAATCGAACCTTTTGGTTGTTGTGTTTAAGGTTGTAGAGAGAGGCGTTATATTGTAGTACTTGTGTGTCTCAGATGTACTGGTGTGATATGGAACATTCAGAATCCCTTTAATGGTTTTGCTTTCGAACCTATATAGCTTCTGTAAGTATGATTTGTGTGTATAATGCCAGGTGGGTGATGCATAGGTGAGCATAGTTCTGATTTTAAATTTATCTGATATGCTGAGGAAATGATGAGTCAAGAATCTATTTAGACGATCTGGTTAGGAAATGTCGTATGCATTAGAATATGTATTTAGAAGGATTTAGAACTGGGACTAAAACTTCTTCCTTCTCTCCCTTTAAACTTAATGCAGCATTTTTTTCGCAAGAGAGCTATGCTATTATAACTATCATTGAGACGAGATCAACATTTTTCTTCACTCATCTAAAATTAAATTTGATATAATGATTTTTACTGAGGTTAACGTAAGTGAATCTGTGATGCCAATATATCACTTAGAAAATTACAATGTATTTTTCAATTTGAGAAACTGTAGGAAAGGTGTTGGTATCCTAATTTACATAAATAACCGTTTCAATTTTGTGGAACGAGATATATCAATGATATACTCTGAAAGTATAATGGGTACACTTGCGGTAGATACTGTAGAGTTGACAATATTCTGCATTTACAGGCCCCGCAAATCTCAGTATGGTTAACTTTATCAAGGAATTGATTATTATTATTAATATTATTATATTTAACGATATTAAATATACACTGTTATAACTTAATTTTCTCTTAACAGCATTTTTATGTGACATTACTTTTACTTTCGTAAAGATTTT
>KZ308523.1:167484-186288 GCA_000376725.2 Ladona fulva | reverse complement strand
AGCATTTGTTTAAATTTTATATCTGATAAAGATTCCCATCCCAAGGAAGACGTATAACATCTGCTACAACTTCTAAGAATGTTCTTTCTCAGAATTTATTTAGTAAACTAGATGAAGTGTCCGTTGATTCTCAACGGGGAAAATATTAAAATGGAAGAGCTCGGATGCAACAGTGGAATTAGTCGTCAGGGTGACGGTTTATTTACAACCAAAAAATTTTAGAAAAGTTTCCTTTATTTTATCAAAATTATGGATATTATAAAAATATATGAAATCAAGAAGAGACCCGAACGAAGAAAGAAACAGAGAACGCGAACAAATCGAAACCACAAGCGCCAAACTCGAACCACCAGCTGCACATATGGAAACTCAGAAAATGGATCCAAGCAGAGACTATGATAGAAAAATATGAAGCAAAGAAGATTATGAAAAATAGGACGAAGAAGAATTCAAATAACGAGTGCACTATGAATTAATGTGAGAGTGTATGTGTGAGTGTGAAGGACCTTGAGTGAAATACAGGTGAAGATAAAAATAAAATCAAGCGGGGACCACACACAAAACATTAATTGGACCAAAAAGGAATCCAAATGAAAGCACTAAAGGCCACCCAATTCCAAACAAAAAATCCAAACCTCCTACTACCCAAATGCTTACAGCAAGTGCTCAATAAATCTGCCAGCTGCGAAAGAGAGCAAGCCTCTGGGATGACCGCGGGTGCGACAATGAAGTAATTATCGTAATGAATAGCAAATGATTTACAATGCAATCAACTTATCCTAAGCGATGCTTTTCATTCAAGTAGCTTTATTAACTCATTGATTCCTTATTGAGAATATGGCAGGAAGAAATTAAAGAATAAACGGCAAATACTCGAAATCAACTATGAAAATAAAACTGGTGATATACAAATAGCTTTTATAACTGCCCGTTCATTTCAAACGATAAAAATAAACCAAGAAAAACTATAATATGTTTATTTATATGAAACACGATCTTATACATCTGATGTTACCACAGTTTTTGTATAACACACATATAATATAAAAAAACTACATACGTATGTGAGAATATATATAAACTATTCGTTCAAGGGGCTCCCAGATAGCCGAATGGCTAGTGCGTTTGCTTTTGGTGAAAATGGTTCCCGGTTTGATTCCCGGTGCGGACCCATGTAAACAAAATAACCTTAGCTATTGAAGCACATTTTAAAAGTGCAACTATGCTACTATCCGCTCAATCACCTCATGATAAAAAGTAATAACTATTATACGAATATTCCATGGCACCTCTTAGCAAGCAAAATCTAGCACATTACTCACGTATTTGTGAATATTAATATAGTAAAATATACGTACCAAATGGGAATTGAAGGCACTTATTATTCGAGAGATACTTAAAAGTTATCATTTGGTAAATGAAATCGTAAGAATAAAGTTCCCTAGAGTTTAAATTCAGGCAAATAGATATTTATGTATCACCGTGTATTCCATACAGCGCTATTCCATAGAGTATGGGAATTAAATTCAAAAGTAAATAAACGACCTCGACTTTAACAATTGATTTTGTAGTCCAGACTAGGTGTCAAAAATGATGAATTTTGACGAAATTTTCATGTATTTTATCAAAGTGCGCGTTATAACGATCGTTATTACGTTAAATGAAGTATTTTTGTTAATGAAATTTTCTTTCCTACGAAACCCTTCTCGACTCCGTACAATGAGTCCTATTTTAATTTTCCAAAAGAAATGAAGCGTGCAAGCGGTAAAAGTGAACTTTACATGTATTCCTTATGGGAAAATCTTTCCTCGTCCAGGATCGACCCGAGTACTATAATGCATATGAAAAGTAGCCTATAATCTGTGCGAGGAAGATATGTAATAGTGAACCAATCTTGAAATCTGGAACACGTTTAGTTATTGAGTTTCAGGGGGAAAATATGTTTCCCCTTCCATATTTTTCCCCCCCTTTTTTTTTTCTCTCCGCCTATGACGTCATTAGAGACATAATGGTCCATTTAACCATCGAAAAATGTAAGATATCGGGATAAAAAGTGGCCTATGTGTCAATTCAGGATATGCATTATCACCCTGTAAAATTTCATTAAAATCGGTTGGATAGTTTGCGTGATGTGGTAAGACGGACAGGCATATCTTTTAGAGATTTCCATCCTGCATCTTGAAACATTTTCGTGTTATTTTAGTGTATCTTTCTGAACTTTCTTCCGCCATTGCACTTATGTGTCGTCACAACAGTTTACGACTCGTATCGCATCCCTCTGTAAAATTATATCCCTATGGATGATTTAGAGCTTTCGTAATTACATTATGAATGCGAATATTTCATTGTTTCTCTTCCATAAATCAGGCATGTTTTCAAATCCTTGCTTGACATCGTTTCATCCTACAGCGAACTTAATAAAGGTGTGTGTCTCATAATTTTATTCGTTTCCATTAATATCTCTTGCTATTTCTTAAGTAGGTACCCATCCTGCGTCATGGACCATCTGAGTAACGCCTGCCGTTTGCCGTGGCAATTCTTAACAGAATGTATTGCCTTTCGCTGCACCTTTTCTGATTCCTGAATAAAACCCGTTTTCAGGATCCCATTCACTAGATTCACATTTAAGACATACTAGAAGACTTGAGTAACGCAAAGTAAAATCGTTCGAGAGTTGACTAGCTTCCGACTGCTCTGTTTAGGAAGCAGAGTTTCTCGTGCCCACGGGGCTCGTCCACGTTATTACGGATGCGGGTACATTCAGTTATTCGTGTAGGCAACTCCAATATATTTCATTGAATGGAATTCCACCGTTATCAAGTTTTACCCTCGGAGTCCGTGCGATTATCCATTAGCAATAAATTTTCTTTCTAAGACCTTAACCACTTAACCTTTTTCGACATCAAGCTCCGTAGCTTTAGTTAAACGCTCAAGCGTCCCGTTTTATATAATTTTAAAAATCCCCTGCAAATGAGTAACGGCTTCATCGTAACCAATCGTGGGACATAAATTTCAGCTCCCGTTCGTCCACCTTCGCTCGCAACCCGAAGCATTTCGAGGCCTAAGTTTCGCGCAGCAATTAAATCGTGTTCGGCATCTTCTCTTCTCTCTAGAATTCATGTCCTCCGTGATTACATTTCCTCCTTTGGCTCGGCTCCCGCGCTGGATGGTGGTTGCATTTCAGCGCGTATCATTCTGCTGCTTGGCTCGACTTCGAGAAGGGTCGTCGGTTCTTTAAATAATCGCATTCATTGTGGTGATCTTTAGGGAGGAAAATTGCTTCCCTTAAATGGAGACTTGCGCTTGGTATTCTCAAATATTCGGCTAGGACGATCTATTCCTTAGAGGTTTATTCGATAGCTCCAAGGATTACTCCTGGTACATCATACATTGACCGGCCGCGGTGGCGGAGTGTATACACTCTGATACCAAGGTCCCGTGTTCGAGACCCGGCTAATCTGATTTTTCTGACAGGGAATGGTTACGTGTGTCCGTCAATTGCTACTATTCACCCCTTTCCTGTAACTGTCCAATCAATAGATGTTTGTGAGGGCACTGGGAAAATAAATNCAAACCTCCTACTACCCAAATGCTTACAGCAAGTGCTCAATAAATCTGCCAGCTGCGAAAGAGAGCAAGCCTCTGGGATGACCGCGGGTGCGACAATGAAGTAATTATCGTAATGAATAGCAAATGATTTACAATGCAATCAACTTATCCTAAGCGATGCTTTTCATTCAAGTAGCTTTATTAACTCATTGATTCCTTATTGAGAATATGGCAGGAAGAAATTAAAGAATAAACGGCAAATACTCGAAATCAACTATGAAAATAAAACTGGTGATATACAAATAGCTTTTATAACTGCCCGTTCATTTCAAACGATAAAAATAAACCAAGAAAAACTATAATATGTTTATTTATATGAAACACGATCTTATACATCTGATGTTACCACAGTTTTTGTATAACACACATATAATATAAAAAAACTACATACGTATGTGAGAATATATATAAACTATTCGTTCAAGGGGCTCCCAGATAGCCGAATGGCTAGTGCGTTTGCTTTTGGTGAAAATGGTTCCCGGTTTGATTCCCGGTGCGGACCCATGTAAACAAAATAACCTTAGCTATTGAAGCACATTTTAAAAGTGCAACTATGCTACTATCCGCTCAATCACCTCATGATAAAAAGTAATAACTATTATACGAATATTCCATGGCACCTCTTAGCAAGCAAAATCTAGCACATTACTCACGTATTTGTGAATATTAATATAGTAAAATATACGTACCAAATGGGAATTGAAGGCACTTATTATTCGAGAGATACTTAAAAGTTATCATTTGGTAAATGAAATCGTAAGAATAAAGTTCCCTAGAGTTTAAATTCAGGCAAATAGATATTTATGTATCACCGTGTATTCCATACAGCGCTATTCCATAGAGTATGGGAATTAAATTCAAAAGTAAATAAACGACCTCGACTTTAACAATTGATTTTGTAGTCCAGACTAGGTGTCAAAAATGATGAATTTTGACGAAATTTTCATGTATTTTATCAAAGTGCGCGTTATAACGATCGTTATTACGTTAAATGAAGTCTTTTTGTTAATGAAATTTTCTTTCCTACGAAACCCTTCTCGACTCCGTACAATGAGTCCTATTTTAATTTTCCAAAAGAAATGAAGCGTGCAAGCGGTAAAAGTGAACTTTACATGTATTCCTTATGGGAAAATCTTTCCTCGTCCAGGATCGACCCGAGTACTAAAATGCATATGAAAAGTAGCCTATAATCTGTGCCAGGAAGAGATGTAATAGTGAACCAATCTTGAAATCTGGAACACGTTTAGTTATTGAGTTTCAGGGGGAAAATATGTTTCCCCTTCCATACCTTTCCCACCCCTCTCTTTTTCTCTCCGCCTATGACGTCATTAAAGACATAATGGTCCATTTAACCATCGAAAAATGTAAGATATCGGGATAAAAAGTGGACTATGTGTCAATTCAGGATATACATTATCACCCTGTAAAATGTCATCAAAATCGGTTGGATAGTTTGCGTGATGTGATAAGACGGACAGGCATATCTTCTAGAGATTTCCATCCTGCATCCTGAAACATTTTCGTGTTATTTTAGTGTATCTTTCCCAACTTTCTTCCGCCATTGCACTTATGTGTCGTCACAACAGTTTACGACTCGTATCGCATCCCTCTGTAAAATGATATCCCTATGGATGATTTAGAGCTTTCGTAATTACATTATGAATGCGAATATTTCATTGTTTCTCTTCCATAAATCAGGCATGTTTTCAAATCCTTGCTTGACGTCGTTTCATCCTACAGCGAACTTAATAAAGGTGTGTGTCTCATAATTTTATTCGTTTTCATTAATATCTCTTGCTATTTCTTAAGTAGGTACCCATCCTGCGTCATGAACCATCTGAGTAACGCCTGCCGTTTGCCGTGGCAATTCTGAACAAAACGTATTGCCTTTCGCTGCACCTTTTCTGATTCCTGAATAAAACACGTTTTCAGAATCCCATTCACTAGATGCACATTTAAGACATACTAGAAGACTTGAGTAACGCAAAGTAAAATCGTTCGAGAGTTGACTAGCTTCCGACTGCTCTGTTTAGGAAGCAGAGTTTCTCGTACCCACGAGGCTCGTCCACGTTATTACGGATGCGGGTACATTCAGTTATTCGTGTAGGCAACTCCAATATATTTCATTGAATGAAATTCCACCGTTATCAACTTTTACCCTCGGAGTCCGTGCGATTATCCATTAGCAATAAATTTTCTTTCTAAGACCTTAACCACTTAACCTTTTTCGACATCAAGCTCCGTAGCTTTAGTTAAACGCTCAAGCGTCCCGTTTTATATAATTTTAAAAATCCCCTGCAAATGAGAAACGGCTTCATCGTAACCAATCGTGGGACATAAATTTCAGCTCCCGTTCGTCCACCTTCGCTCGCAACCCGAAGCATTTCGAGGCCTAAGTTTCGCGCAGCAATTAAATCGTGTTCGGCATCTTCTCTTCTCTCTAGAATTCATGTCCTCCGTGATTACATTTCCTCCTTTGGCTCGGCTCCCGCGCTGGATGGTGGTTGCATTTCAGCGCGTATCATTCTGCTGCTTGGCTCGACTTCGAGAAGGGTCGACGGTTCTTTAAATAATCGCATTCATTGTGGTGATCTTTAGGGAGGAAAATTGCTTCCCTTAAAAGGAGACTTGCGCTTGGTATTCGCAGATATTCGGCTAGGACGATCTATTCCTTAGAGGTTTATTCGATAGCTCCAAGGATTATTCACTGGTACATTTTACATTGACCGGCCGCGGTGGCGGAGTGTATACACTCTGATACCAAGGTCCCGTGTTCGAGACACGGCTAATCTGATTTTTCTGATCAGGGAATGGTTACGTGTGTCCGTCAATTGCTACTATTCACCCCTTTCCTGTAACTGTCCAATCAATAGATGTTTGTGAGGGCACTGGGAAAATAAATCAAAAAAANATGGTGGTTGCATTTCAGCGCGTATCATTCTGCTGCTTGGCTCGACTTCGAGAAGGGTCGTCGGTTCTTTAAATAATCGCATTCATTGTGGTGATCTTTAGGGAGGAAAATTGCTTCCCTTAAATGGAGACTTGCGCTTGGTATTCTCAAATATTCGGCTAGGACGATCTATTCCTTAGAGGTTTATTCGATAGCTCCAAGGATTACTCCTGGTACATCATACATTGACCGGCCGCGGTGGCGGAGTGTATACACTCTGATACCAAGGTCCCGTGTTCGAGACCCGGCTAATCTGATTTTTCTGACAGGGAATGGTTACGTGTGTCCGTCAATTGCTACTATTCACCCCTTTCCTGTAACTGTCCAATCAATAGATGTTTGTGAGGGCACTGGGAAAATAAATTTTAAAAAATTACCTTTTTGAAAAAAGTAATTTAAAAAATGTACATACTGAGATATTATTACTTTTTTAATTTCCACCATTCGCTCAAATCACTCTGTGTTATTTTTTATATATTCATCGCCATCATCTTCTTCTGAAGGCATCTTAATTGTCGTTGCGATCAATTAAATCTTTCCATCGCTGATCTTTTAATTTTGTCATTTTTTTTCGTACCCATTAAACTTTGTATGTCTTCTAGGTCTTTCTTTCCTTTTCTACCAAGGATTTACCCCTCTACTGTATCCCTTAGAAAGATATTGTGCCTAAAAACATATCCAACGAGGTTTATTTTTCTTTTCTCCGTAGTCTTCATTCAGATTTCTTATATTTTCAGTTACATTTTACAATAATGAGCTATCAACGTTAATTTCAAGACGGGCGCTTCAAATATCCGCTACTTACTCTATAAATGAACATAGATGCAGCGTGATTTGATTCGTGTGGAATATGCCAAAAACGTAAAGAAACTGAAAGAATACGCTAAATGAAATTCGGTGATAAGCGGAAGTTGCAGGGGGTACATAGGTGGGGGTAGGCGAAAAATCAGGTATGGCGAATTTGAGTAAGACAGTAAGCTGTATTTACATATTGCATATAAATAAATCGAATTCTGTTTAATACCAAGGACTAACGCAGCAGAGAAAAATGTTTAATAAAGGTTGTCGTCTTCAAAAATAATAATACCGATATTTAAAAAACTCAACGAGTTACGTAAAACGAATATATCGATGGTTTTATAAATTCTGAAAAACTTTGACAACAATGTTTTATTCATCCATCTAGAATTTTTTCCGTAGTAAGCTACCCTTTTGCTTGCTTCGTTGCTATAAATCGTTCTTCGTTGGTGTATAAACATCTGCAAGTCTTTTCCAAATGTGCCGAGAGCTTTTGTCAAGCCATTTTCATGTGTGAGGGATGAAACGGGGAAGGAAAATCAGGAACCGCTTAACTCCGAGTTCGCGTACTTCGGATTAGTTTAAGTCTTCAAATTGTCACCTTAGAAATAGCAGAACTTTACTTTAAGTTTAGATTACTGTTTCAGATCGTAATTCAAAATATCTAGATTAAGCTCCAGACTGTTGAAATTTTGCCGCAACATTCCACTTAATAGTTCGGGCCAAGTTAATAGAAGGTGAGAAAGACAGTTATGTCTCCACAGTGCTTAAAGTCACCAAGCACAAAGGACAAGATTATTGAACGGTAATAATGTAATATTCTGTTACACAGTTGTCTATTTAGCATATATAAAAAAGAAGAGCTACAAAACCCGTCTTAGGCTTCGTTTAGCAACCTTCGTCAAAAACCTCTCACTCACTAGCGCTTAGGGACTAAATTAAGGATACTCATTCGCTCTAAGGAAGAGCGTACGATTTTCAACACACGAAATAAGTAGCTTCGTACCATTGGCTTCACAAACCTACGAAACTGCACGTCGAATTTCCGCTTTCATTCCATCATTGAGTTGCGAATGTTTTTCTTTTTCTCGCTCAGAAGTTTCTGCAGACATGAAAAAAAAGGATCCTATCACGAAAGTACGTGACTTGAACGTGAGTTTTGGAAAATAAAAACCATCTCCTCTCTACGGATGAATACATATCAGTAGAAATACTCCTTAAGAAATGGTCTACTTACCGTCGTACGATGCTTTTTAAACGGAAACTAGGCCACCAAACATACGTGAGATAAACTTTTCGGTCGTCAATGTAGCGACAAGGGGTGACCGTATTTCCGATTTTATAATCTTATTGTGGTTTTCCATGAGAGAACTTTTTGATATAAATATAAATTATATTTGGAACGAATGCAAACCTACGCGAATATTTTTTCTCTACAGTGATCAGCTCTATGGCGATTTAAATGGTCTTATTAGCGATAAACAGTGGAAATAAAGTGATTAAATAATAAAATACGAAGGTCTTAAGCTAATAAATCGGAAGTATGGTGACCATTGGCAGCATAGGACAAGAAAGACCATACTAAGGGGGTCCTCGAAGGACCCTAGAATTTCATTTTTAGTGATCCTGCTGTAAGTATAACAAATATTTTTTTCTTGATTTTTATGTGTCCCGCATCAGTTCAAGGTAAGAAAAGTATAATTAGTCTTTTATAAAATTCTTTCGTTGAAACATACATAAATAAAAACTCCCTTTGGGTCCCGGCAGGACCCCGCTTGGTATAATACTTTACTATTTCTACTTGCTCTACCCCGTAATAGCTTTTTCTTAAATATACGCTTTGATCGAGCTCGAGCATTAAAAAAAAAGACTGAGCTGCCGATCGAAATCTATTGCAAGATTTTGGCAAAATAAAATAAAACTTTGTAAGTTCCACAGCTTGGTTTATTTTCGCGACCGGTTTCAGCCTAATCTGGCCATTATCAGGTACATTATATAGAAAGCACGGCGTATTTAAAGGCAGAAAGGAGGGAGGGTTAGGGGGTGGGGTGTTTAGGTGCTTCATCCATGAAGTTTCTGCGTTGCGCAGTGCCTTTAGGGCTGCTGGTATCGTGCTCTTAGTCTTCAAATCCACGAAATTGGGAAAGACTCCGTACTTTAGGCACTCGCTGAGGAAGTGGATGTTAAGAGACAGAGCCCGGAACCTGATGCTGTAATTCCGATATAAATAAGCCAGAACTGCCATACTAGCAGTGCGAATAAAATTAATATGTTGAGGCTTAACTCGGTTGAACTCCATGACATCAGTGAAGTAAAATTTCAGGATGAAGCACCTAAACCCCTCACCCACTAACCCTCCCTCCTTTCTGTCTTTAAATACGCCGTGCTTTCTATATAATGTACTTGATGACGGCCAGATTAGGCTGAAACCGGTTGTGAAAATAAATCAAGCTGTGGAACTCACAAAGTTTTATTTTATTTCACTGATTTCATGGCGTTCCACCAAGTTAAGCCTCAAAATATTAATTTTATTGCAAGATTTTAAATGTTAAATACGTTGTTATGACTTTTTCAAAGTAGATTATGCTTGCGAGGCGCAGAAATTTCGATAAAAGACTAACAGTAGTAAAAGTACCAACCCATATACTCTAATTTATGAAAGTATTTACACCCCAAAGCATACCATCAACATCAGGGAAGCAGCAGAGCCGCAAAAGGGGAAGATGGTCCTCTTGTCCTAGAAGCAACGATCGGAAAGTCATCACAATCTGCTGTGAACGCAGACGTTTTGCCTGCGAGACACATAGGAAGACCAGCGGAAGTGTAACATGTGCTAAGCACTGTATCGATGACAAAAGATGAATCTCTGTCATTAATTTCAGCTAAATTATATAGTTGGTTTTGATACAATATCACAATTTAAACATGTAAACACTTTCATTAATAAGAGTATATGGGTAATATTTGGTTTACTTTTACTACGAATAGAATAAACAAACTAAGTAATGTTTGTGTAAAAGAAAAACTCCTAAGCCGTATATTTTTTACTACGGCTTTAGGAGTTTTTCTTTTACACTTCACATCAGCCGTGTCTCCAGTATTCAAATGATAAGTATTGTTTAACAAAATATGCCTGGATCTATATCTTTCAGAAACCCAAAAAACCTTTTTAAGTAATCTACAGCAACAAACAATTAAGAGATAAAAGAAAAAGCGTGGGGTCCTCCGAAGGCCCCAGCTTGGTAAACAACGTTGACAAACTAGGCTTGGTACGTTAAGGGTTAAGGCATAATATATATGTATTGTATATCAGTTGCGTATCCAGGGGGGGCTGTGGGGTCCGAACCCCCTCCCACCTCAAGTCCGATTTCAAGTAGAAAAGGGAATGAATGGCAAAAAAATTGCAAACGAAGAAAGCGTGCAATTTGCTGCTAAAAAGATTTTGGACCCCCTCTTAAGGAAATTCTGGTAATGCCCCTGAAAGATACTCGAATATACACACACACGCAAGTTCCTCAATCTATAGGTGAACGTAAAAATACCATGGTCAGCTTAAAAGCTGGCTTTTATAATACCATTAAGTTTCAAATAATATGAATAAACTACTCTACTATTAACCGTGTACCGTAAACTGGGGTTACCTGGACCCAAATTTTCTAATTTCTTGGAGTTTCCTAAACAAAACAATACCTAAATTCCATAACTTGTGCTGATGACAAATGTTTTACTATAATTTAGATATTTTTCGATGATTTAAAAGCTTTTTTGAACAACATTTTTCGCTGATTGTAATCAAATTGTTGTCTTTTAAATTGGGTCATAGAAACCCCCAGGTTGGGGCTACTTGGACCCAGGATCCTTTTTCCATTGACTAAACAATCTAAACATCTAGTGGGCCTAAGTAGGACATAGAGCCTGGAAATATAACTCTTTAGAGACATTCTGAGGCTATGAAATGATCATTTAATTGCAAAAACTCAATGAATAAATCGAAAAAACTATATGGAATCATATGTGAAATAATGATGTCTTTGAATTTATATAATTTTTGGCAAACAAATTCTGAGAAGTATCTACAAGGCGATAAAAAACACCCCCTTTTAATAAGTTTCGGTGGAACGATTTTCCTGTCTATATGACACCACTTGTACTACAAAATGTCTTTCTTTTGGCCATTTCCAGCCTTTTTTTGCTTTGGGTCCAAGTAACCCCCCAGGGCTCAAGTAATTATTTTACGGTAATTGAACTAAATTTCCTCCTTGTTAATATTTCCCATCTACGTCCGAACGCTACCAATTATCAACGTCGAAACATGTGATACATAGCTATCTTCACGAAATAGCTCAATTCATTACTTTTTGCTTATTCACTAAACAGCATTTATTTAATCTCCTTATCAACCCAGAAGAATATGGAATTATTCAACGACTTCAACGACCATCGTGGTCGAGGGTTCCTCATTGCCCGTAGAATATTCGAAAGCCAGTTAAAGGGCTTCGGATATTATTTTTTTTTTAGTTCTAAAGAGTACGGATCGATGAACCTAGATTACGGTGGATATAAAGGAGCAGAGAACGCATGAGATGATGTAATATTGATTTTTCCGGGGGCTCTACTCTAAAAGTGAGTGGGAGACTCGACTAACCTTCCTTTTTGAGCGTGCCCATGTGCGGAGCTTCCAATCGCTGTTCTGCAGAACACCAGCGTCCTGTATGAATGTTCTATGTATGCTGCGTAATATCCGAATATAACATCGAATTCCACCTGAAATACTGGATCTATGATGCTACATAATTCGTTGGTTTTGGGAGTTTAGCAATGATTATACTTTAAAATTTTATGTATGTAACAGTTACTTCAACCTTTAGTGGTGGTGCAGCGGTCCCATTATCGGGACAATTTTCACAGATTTCAGTCTCCAAACTTCTCCTATCACTTCGGCCAGGGGTATATATTTCCGTATTTTTTTCTTAATTTTTTGTGTCTGTATTTGCTGTGTTCGAAATTGAGTTTTTTATTATATATAATTATCATTCATAGCAATAAATATCTAAGAGAAATCTGCATTCCGAATACAGCAATTAATATTTTTACTAAAAATGACATATTCTATAGCTAGTGCATTATCATCGTAGTTGAATTCAAACAACAAAAAAATCAAAAAATTCAAAAAAAAAAGAATGAAATTTTAAAAAATTCAAAAATGTAATTGCATTTGCATGATTTAGTGTGCCTCGAAATTTGAGTAAATTCATAAGCGTGGAAGGAAGGCAAAAGGTTGGAAATCAGTGTCCACGAGGAATTTATGAGCTAGAGGGAGAGAGAAGTTTCTTGTAAACAGGGCTTTCTTAATATTTTAAGCAACCTTATCTAGCACTAATCCTTCGGAATCATGGCCACTACTTCGTGGCGAAAGAGCAAGAAAATCATCAACCATAGGACACAGAATTCTGGGAAATCTCGGTATATTTCCGCCCCAAATATATTTTTGCACACTGTCCGTCGCATATGAGAATTTGGAGAGGCGGAGACTGGTAGCGTGTACCACAGTAAACTATGGATGACACGGTAAGGTGACAAGACGGCTGGAAATTCCGGTTGGCCAAACAACTAGGGGGCATTATCTAACTTGTTCAGGGCAGAACTATGCGCGGGACTGATAGGCACAGAGCGCGAGATTCCAAAAGACGTTAATCTGTACAGGTCCCGAGGTCCTTTTTAAGGGAGAGACGGAAATGACTGTCGTTATCAGTGTTCAAGTATGATCAAGTTGTCGCCGTTTCCGGTAGCTATGGTTACCGTTAATCTTTCCCGTAATGCTGTCTCTGCAAAAATAGGACTTAACAACAATCACTTACACTCACTTCTGAATGACTACAACTGATTTCCCTCAAGATAAATTTGAAATGTGAAATTTAAATGGAAATGAATTAGGTAAGCAATAAACGGTATGTCCCCAAAGATAAACATTAAGAGATGTGAAAAATAGTGACATGATTGGGACCCCAATCCAGGTTTCCCAATTTCCGGCAGGTATTCTAACCACTGAAAGTGAGACCTGGGTTCGAATCCTAGTCAAATCGCTATTTTTCACATCTGTTTATCCTTGGGTTTTCAGGCCCACCTCAATGTGCAAGTTTAACAACTTATCCTTTCCTTATTTATTTGACGGTGTGTTACATTAAAACTGAAGAGGCTCAGTCGATCCTAAGGGTTTCGTGCTCTTAAGATTACATGCACGGTTAGGGTTACTATACATTGATAGCGAAATACCGGGTGGTATAGAATTTTGAAGAGATTTAAACCTAACCACTGCATTAAAACTCGGTTATCGTAAATTTTATGAATTTGTTATTTATGTTTGTTTTTCAGTGTGCGCGCAGTCTCTCCAAGTCATTTGATTTCAGCCCCATGATCATTTTTTCCTTTAAATCTTTGTGCATCCCGCCTTATCTCGATTGGAGTTTTGCAATGAAATCGGGATAAGATGAAAATCTGACTGTGACTATTTCTCTAAACCGGGACAGTCCAGGCCAAAACGGGACGTATGGTAAGTCTATGCGTGTTGATATTTCGACTAACGGAGATAATTCGTTCTGGGACCATATTCGCTGTCCGAAATGCTGTTTCCCTTCTGTTGCGAAATCGTAAAATACACGTTAACTCTATTAACATTACTTCTTTCGTCGGTCAGATAAGAGGAGCATAAATTATTTTGCTTCGAAATGTTCCTCTGTGCTCACCCACGTGCAAGAGCACCCTCGCAACCATTCGCGTGCGAGATCCATTTTAATTAGCCAGGCTCGAAAAATATCGTCGGCTGAAATATTTTCTTGCGACCGTATTTTGATAAGGGAAGAATATTTATTCGTCTTTTAATAAAGAATCGAAAAAACCACTTATTTATTTAATTAGATGTTAAATTAATTTACTATTTAACATCACAACCCTACCAAATCCTGTTCTTAAATTGAGGGTGTAACGGTAAAAGGAATACCTCTTCTTAGGATGCATGAGACAAAGTCAAGCCAGCGGAAGATACTAGCATTTACACTTCTCTAATGTCAAAACACTACCAGTCTTACAGTAAGCAAGATTGCAATCTCTTCAGAGATCATTGGTCATCAAAGGAGACTCACCCAAGTATAAGAGTTGGGAAAACACGGCGAAAAATTTCCAGCGAAAAAAAACATGAATACGAAACGCTGAAAGGCTATGAGATGGTTGTACAACAGTTTCTGAAGGGTTGTATTAACAGCTGTCAACTACATGCGCTAGCATCCCTTAAGTCAGTCGACCCACCAATCGATTCGCAACAATTTTTATTACGTAACCAAGCAAATATTCATTTTCGTAAGCGAATACACAAAAAAAAATGTTAACGGAACGGATTAGCAAGTAGGTCATTCATTATAAGAAAGAAAAAGTGGAAGATGAATGTTGATGAAATAGAGATTAAAACCCTACTTAAACCGTTTTGCAGGTGGACGAAAGATTACATTGTGACCAGTGCTTGAAACATAAGATCTGGGGAAACAGTCTTTCTGGGAAGTACCCGATACGTATTTCAAAAGCCAAGCTGTCATCTTCAGGGGAATTAGAATACTGAGTATCAGAGAAGAGTTCAGTGCTCTACTGTGATGAGAGTGCCCCTGAAGATGAGAGATTGGCTTGGAGTATCGGGTACTTCTCAGAAAGGATGTTTTCCCTGGTCTTGCTGTGTTTTATATTTTTAGCTGGTCACAGCATAAGCTTTTGGTCACCTATATAACGGTTTACGGAGTTTAAGCAGTAGTAGTACTAAAATAAAACTGACCAACTGATGGCAGAAACATTAAGCAAAGTAAAACACCACAACCATCAGAAATCAGCTGATTCTACTTAATACGTATTTCACGAAATACGTAAAGGGTAGAATCGGCAGATTTTTTCTGATTGTCGTGTTTTACTTTGCTGAAAGTAGTAATACTGTTTAAAGTGCTTCCACAGCTGTGGTCATTTCGCACGTTGGCTCCCACTGGGAATCGAACCCGGGACCGCTTCCACCAAAGGGAAACGCGCCACCCGCTCGGCTATCTGGGAGCCTTTAATGAGTCTTTAAAATCTCTATTTTAAGTAACTCAATGCGCAAAAAATGTCACGCGTATGTAGTGAAAGGCTCGGATGGAGCCAACGATAATTTTGAATACATAAGATGCTCAGTAAGTTACGCCTGATTTATGAGCGGATATAAGTTTGTTAGGTCAAAATTATGCACCCAAGTTAGAGGAGATTGGCCGGTCGTTTGAATTTCCCCGCTGGGTCGGATTCTGGTCCACGCGTCGGGCAACCCTGAGTCAGAGAGCTTCAACGGAAATCGTTGCAGATTCACTGGAGCGAGGTAAGATATACGCGGCCAGTATCAGCAGAGTTCGATCTCGGAAAACTGAAGCTCCTCCAGAGTTGTGAGAACACAAATTTTCCCGACTCGAAAGGCATGAATAAAGCGGGAGATGGAAAAGGAAGGATGGGGAGAGAGATAGCATAGCACGAATCAGAGGGGGGTGGAAAAATCCATCAAAACGAGAGGGAAAATAAAATTGAAGCCAGACATCGTCGCGTGCGTTATCTTTCTCCGCGTATTTTTCGCGAACACCGGAAACGGGATATGAATAAAAACGAATCCAAAAGCATAAAGATGGCGGTCGAAAGAGTTTGCGAAAAACAATCTACGGGGACTGGATGCGGCTGGGTGGATGTCGGGAAATCAGGAAAGTTCCATTCCTGAAAAGTTTCGCTGGGATCCGAGCACTCAGCCAAAGATGTGTTTGCAAAAATACGGACTCGGAGAACACACAATCTAGGCACGTCTATCTCTACTTCTTCCTCCTACTCCCCCGTGGGCTAGGGTCACGGTATAAAGTTACGTGATGATTTGGTGCACGGAGATGCACGAGAAGAAATCCCCCGAGTTAAATGTACTTCCGGAGAGTTCCAGAAAACGGCACTCGGGAAGGGGACAAACTTAGAAAGAATCCCGAGGTTTTTTTATCGCTCCGTCTTATGTTACCTCAAAGAGAATGGCTCTTCCATTATACGCACATAGAAGTACTTGATCACTTTAAAAGAGGACGCTGAGATTTTCTCGATTTTTTTAGTCGCAGAGATGTGGTCTTTTTTGCGACGAAGACAGGATCCAGTTAACTTTTCCGTTCCAGTCCGTATGCCTAGATATCTCTCCGGCGTGTTTCTAAAACGCACTCCCTTCCGGATACATTCGGATGCAACTTTGTTGAAAATTTCCGGGCGATGTAGAAAAAGATTCTAAGACTCGCTGAAGGGGATGAGGAAGAGGTTTTATTTCCTTAGTGGATTTCAAATTCGCCGTGGATTTCATTTTATGTTTCCCGGAGGTAAGAGGAATGCAGCGCTGTAAATGGCGGAGTAAATCGGCTATTTTCCGTCATCGAGAAAGCATTTTTAAAAGAAACTTGAGTTCATTACGGGAAAGAACGATGTACGCTGAAAGTCATCCGTCCATTTCCTTCTGCAGTTACGATGTGTATTTTTTATTCTTTTCCCGAAAATCAGCATTTGGTTCAACTTTTAATTGACAGCACTGATAAGGCATAAGCGATACTTACTTATTATTTATTTATTTTTTTTAAACTAGCTGAAGTGTCCGTTGATTCTACGCGGCGAAAACAGAAGTAGGATTAAATAAGTAGTCATATTTGTACAAAAAAGAAACTAACATATCTTATCTTGACACGGCTCAATGGGACAGATTATCAAAAACGAAAATTTTCAACTCAAATTTCTCATAATCTGGAGCCAAAATCCTTAATTGACGATAAGAGTATGATTTTATAAAATTTCTTTCTTATAAAAATCGTCATTAAACATTAAGAAACGATGGGAAGTAAAAATTGATAACTACATATTAACAGAGATTCACTCGACATAATTTCCTCAGGAAATAAAATAGATAGCCAATGTAGCAAATGAAACATGATATTTCATAATTATTTACGCTACATTCCTCTATGAAATGTGACTATGATCGAGGCAGATTCATGGTTCAAGCACTCCCTGCCATCAGCCGAAAGGCGGCTTCCAGATTCCAGGTTTAGATGTAGATTTACTCAACGAAAGGAGTATTTCTATGTTTCATCATTCTGAAATGCCGTTGACAAAGATAAGCTGAATAATAAAACTCTCCTAAATGGTTGAATGTGCATCCCTGCGATACATCAATGCAAATCATTCGACACTGCAAATGTTAAATTCTCATTAAATGTCTTCCTCTTAACATACCTGCAGTGTATCATTGATACTTACCGTGCAGTTTTTATAAACTTCAATTTCCAACATATTCTTGTAGGAAAATGATTAAGTTCGGATTCAACAATGGAATTAGTCGTCAGGGGGACGATTTGTTTAAAATTTTAGAACAGTTTCGTTTATTTGCTCAATATTCTCGCAATTTTTAACAGAAAACAATATTCGATGACCAAAATAAGAACATTAATTCAACTTCCCTTCTTTTGGTGCTTGTCTCGATTTCGGCTATTATTTCTGCTTTAATTTTCCAAAGGAAATTAAGCCTGGAAGCCGTAGAAGTGAACTTTACATGTATTTCTTACGGGAAATATTTTCCTCGTTTAGGATTGAGTCGAGAAATAAATTTTCCTCTCCCCTACTTTCCCCAACCCTGTCTCAGACAGACAGATATACAGACAAACATATATTTTTTAAATAGGTGTTGTGGACTCAGTATCACTTCCAGTTATCATAGCTACCACTTTTTTGAATTTTTATTCAATGTACATACAGAAACGGCTTCCTTACAGATTTATTATAAGTATAGATAAACCAATAAACAGCACATGGCCTTCACAAGGGGTTAAAAACAATTATCCATGTAACAAAAAAGTAAAAAAATTTAAAAGAAATAAATAAAAATTTCCCAAGGAGAAACGGACATGAAAAAAGTCTGACAGAACCGGGACTCAAACCCGGGTATCCCGGTTGGTTGCTCTATCCATTGAGCTATCCCACCAAAACATTTCTTCCTGCCGTTTGGGAGAATTTGTAAGCAAATGGCCCACCTAAAGGGCTTTGGGAGACCCAGGTTCGAGTCCCGGATCTGTCAGACTTTTTTTCATGTCCGTTTTTCCTTGGGAATTTTCATAGGTGCACACCTTATCGTGCCAAGTTACCAAAACCCATTTTCCTTGTGTTCTAATTTAAGGCTCTGAAAGGGCTAGTGACAGAACCGAAGAGTTGAATATAGCGAATATTTTTAGCATATATCAACATAATTCTTATCAAATCATTATTAGATAAAATAATGATAATAATAAGATGTATATATAATATTTCACTTAAGTGTTGCGATTTATGAAAAATTTGAAGTACGCACAAAATTAGACATCCCTAATAATATTTATTAAAATAAAATTATA